>NJDD01001798.1:36244-51875 GCA_002245505.1 Calephelis nemesis | reverse complement strand
CTGAGCACACCAAGTTTCTTAGAGGCTATTTTAGCCTTCTCCTCCAGATGACCACGAAATTGAACATTACTCGAAATGTCAACGCTGAGTATACCAATGCAGGCTGTGATAGAAAGAGAAACGCTCTCAAATCGAGGAGATGCGACAAAGGGGATTTTTATTTTTTGCAGCTAAACTAAAGCAGATAACAAAAAAATGAAGAGGAACTTTTTTGTGTAGAATTTTTTCCTCTACAACTTTTACTTGAAACTTTTTTTTCTATTTCCTACCGTTATTAAGTTATTTAAAAAAAAGGCATTTTTCAACCCTTTTGTTTTTTTTTCATCCCTTTCCCCTTAATTTTAATCAAAATTTCTTTCATAATAACATTATTTAAGTATTAATGAACACATTTTTACTCATTGCGCCAAAACTGGTCAGATCATGGTTTCATTTAACTTTTTACTGGAGTAATTGTGTGTATGATGTTCTTAAAAAATATAAACCCACCCTCATCAGCGAGTCGTCATACGTTTTAGAGAGGATCGAGTGACAGTTCAATATCAGAAGTTGAGAGAGACGTACCCACTTCATATCCTTAATTATATCGACAGATTTTTTTTCAATATAATCCACTGAGCTGTTTCCCCAAGGTTTAGCTTTTAGAATTTACTTATTTTATTTCATTTTGCACTGAAAACATTAAGTCGTCAACTTTAGCTACCCACACGGAATATGACAATGACTAGCATTGACTTAATGAAGGTGACAATAAATACCTGAAAGTAACTAACACAACAAAAACGAATTAAGAAAATTGTTCCATCCCTTCAGGCGTGATACGATTACCACGCAAAATGGGAATTTATTTTTATACAGGGTTACATCTAAAGCACTAGCCAAATTTTGAGAAACACTTTCGATCTATGAAAAAAAGGAACAAATCATGGTCAATTTTTAACCGAATCAAAATACAAGAATCATGATTATAACGTAAAAAAAAGTCCCTTACGGGGTAGACAGAGAGTATCGAGTGCCAGACCTCACGATCCTGACAAACCTGTTTGGCTTCCTTCACATTCAATAACCTTTTCATACAAACACGCCGGTTTCGGAGACTTTTGACACCACCCTCGGATAATATCCGAGTGATTTGTTCGTGGAATGTCAACCTTGGTCTCCCCGGGTACCTACATCCGTCCACATTTGTATTGTATATCTGCTTTGGCAATCTTTCATCTGTTATTCTTTCCATATGACCGAACCAGCGCAGCATTCCCTTTCGCATTTTAACACCAACACTTTTTTCAATCCTATTCTGATAGTAGGTACGATATAGGTAGTATGACAAGTGAAGAATTTTTGGGACTGTTTTAAATGAACATTTATAATAGTAAATATTACAATTTGGCAAAAAAATGTCAAAAGTGCATTACCATTTTGGGGAAAGTGGGGGAATTGAGAACGGCGGGTAATTGGGAACAGCTAGCTAACCATCATTCCCCAACACTACATCCTTCTACATCCGTTCATTGGACGCATCCAGTGATCCTCAGTACTCGAGCGACAGTGAAGACGAATATCCGCGCGTACGCCGTCACGGTAAGGCGGTTAATTTCTTTTGCGTTTTTGTCATACCTTATAATAGATGTTAATATCATATTTTTACGATAAAACACAGCATATTTCGAGACTATCTTGCACGTACTATGTATTTACAAACGTCATATGATTTGTAGTTGTCCAAATTTATCATAGAAAATGACGGCCATTTCTATTTAATTTGATTATTTTGGGTAATTCAGAACGTTCCTAATTATCCCCAAATGCACATAATTACTACTGGATGAATGATTAAAAAAAACTTTACAAATTGTTTCAAATGCCTAAATACCAAACGAGAGTTGGAAGTTAAGTGTTCCCAATTACCCTAGTTTTCCCTAATCCTTTACATTACCTTTACTCCCTTAAATTAAAATTTGGCCGGTCGGCCATTGCTGTCGTTTCATTCAACTGCTGAATATGTCAAATTTACGATTTCTTTTTACAGTGATGTCTGATTTATCAACGTTCTGTCTCCCTTTCCCTGACAAGTTAATGTCTTTTTTTCTCATTATAGGTTATAATAAGATTGGGATGGTAAATATTAATACATATTTGTGGCCTGACTCGAATTAAGAGTATATTGGACCTCATTATTTCAGCTTTGATCTCAATATTAACATAGAAAGTACCAACAGTTTAATTAAACACGAGATTAATATCAAAGTGGTCCTTTCATGGCGGTCAATATTAGAACGTCACGTAAAATTGGACCTTAACTTATCACACACAATATTTTATTAATACTCGCAGCATATAATAACCGAATATAAAAAAGGAGGTCGTGAACTTGTCGGTGTAATGAAATAAAATGAAATTTATTTATTTGCGGAATATGTGTTTTTAAAAGTCATTACATAATACTTTTTCGTACTAACATATTCTACTAAATTATAGTATGCAAATATCTAACTTAATTAAATATTTGTAGTTTTTATTTTTTGTTATTTATATATTTTTACATATAAATTCGTTTAAATATATGTAATACAAGGCTAGCACTTATTAATTGAAGCAAAAATTATAACGATCGAATTTACCCTATCTGCCATACACTACCATGTATTTTTGTATGTTTATTGCACGTTTAATGTACCAATACCAAATGGTTTTTGATGTTTCGTTTTTAACGCCCCATGCAAAAAAGGGGTGTCTTATGTCAGGGTGTTATGTCATTTTTATAAGTCACTACCGTCTACTCTACCCTACCCATTGTATAACGACAATGGTGAGTTCTGGCGCCTTAGAAACAGGACCACCCAGGCATGAACATAATGTAAACAATACATGTCTATATACAAACACAACTTCATGCCAAGTACTTTGTCGAATAGGCGAGTATTGAATGCCATGCGATATATACAGAGCTGACTAGAGTCATAGCACTTTCCATACAAACACACCAGTTTGAAAGACTTTGAAACCCTCCTATACGATTTGGTGATTGAATGTTAAGCTAGGTATTCCCGGATACTTACACCCCTCTACATATACATATTATATCTGTTTTGTCAGTGTTCTAGTTGTCATTCTTCCACGTGACCTAATAAACGGAGCAAAATAATTTCTCATTTTAACACCAATATTTACAATACTTACATATCTTCACGACAAGTACTTTATCGCGTTGGCAGAGAGTATCGAGTGCAAGTGTCATCACATATATTTGAACACCGGCACAGCTTCCTCCACATTCTTAACTCGTTTCATACAAACACAGTGGCATTATTATAATGTATATAATCTTTTATAAATCGAGGTTTAAAGTGTACTAGCCGAATGCTAAGCAATTTCAAATCACATCTTTTATTTTTTATTTGAGTGCTATATCGATTATCATCATATTAAACAGACTCAGGTGGAAAAAAATAAATACATAACACTGAATATACATATAGTCACCCAATTATATAGAGAGAATCCGCAAATTTAAGTATCCGTTATAGATTCAAATCGTTAATAAATTATTGTGCAATTTCCAATACAAATATAATATATGTAGTAGCTTTTAGAACATATTTTTGGTTTTACCAAATTTATAAACTTATATGGTAGTTGAAAAATTTAACTTGGTTACTTATTTAAAAAAATGGTAGATTGACATAAAAATGAATTGTTAATTTTGCTGTCTCGAAAAGGAGGGAACAAGCACGTTTTTGTTTCTCTTATTTAAACCATATATTTTATAGTTACTTTGAAATTGACCAATATGTTTTTACTTTTACTGTTTCCTAACTCCGATGTTACAAAAAGAAGAATTAGGAGTGCAAACAAGTAGTTTTGCCCAGGAGTTTATTTCGCCGCTTCTCCTGACTGGCTAGGTTTGGAAACGGTGGTAGTGTATGGAAGATGTATGGTAGATAGGGTGAAATTGTATCGTTTTTATTTTTGCTAAAATTAATAAGTGCTAGCCGGAGTCGTAAATATACAAAGAATTTATACGTCAAAATATTTAAAATTTAATTAAATTAGATATTTGCACACCACAATGTGGTAGAATATGTTGGTACGAATAAGTATTCTGTAACCACTTTTATACACACATATTACGCAAATAAATAAATTTCATTTCATTTCAAGATTAAGCATAATAGCGTCGTTAATGTATATGGAAATGTTTTTAGAAATATTAAGTACCTATGTGAAAGGGTGCTACTTATAAAATACATCAGAATACAGAAGCCACTTTTATAGGCGCATGAAGTTTATAGCCTTCCCAATGACCGCTTTAAGCGCTTAAAGTAACTGTTTTATAGCTATAAATGTGTCAGAATGCTAACCGGCATTTAATGCTTATTTTAGTACATGTAAAATGTTGGAATTGACATTAAATGTCAATATAATTTAAACTGCCGAAATTATTTGCGAGTAAAAGTTTAACGGCTTGATGTTATTGTGGAAGGCGAATATTGCGTCTGAATCTCGCATTTGTGTTATTTTTTATTTTACATGTTTATGGGACGTGTGTAAAGCTATTAAATTTTATTAAATAAAAGGAATTCACAACAAACGTAATACTAGTTGTTTTAACGCGACTTTGTCAGCGTACGACAGTTACAATTTTTATTCAAACTTTCAACCCATATTGCAGACATTTATGGTTTGAGTTTGAAAAAAAAAGTAGCCTTAATTTGAACTCCGTTCTCTAGATATATACATATTAAAAATTATCAAAATTTTAGCCATGAAAGAGCAACAAAGAGACAGATTTTCGCATTTGTATTATAATTTTATAGTATAAAGTATGTTACTACATACTTTGTACTATGTAGTTTGCAGTATAGTATCACCTCTGTGGTGTAGCGGTCCAGCGTTGGATTTGACTTCTTGAAGTCCCGGGTTCGATTCCCGGGTCAGATATCAAAATTATAGAAAATTGGGAATTGGGGTCATCTTGTGGGACTTATTGTCTTCAGTTAGTCGTAGGTGCCCTGGTTGTGCCTCCGCCTACCACTTCATGGATTTGGACGTGAAGATAATTTAGTATAGTATGGATAAGTATATTTATAATATATAAAGAATGATGCAGAAATGAGAAAGTGCATGTTTGTTGGTTTAGTAATGTGAAAATAATGGCACATGAAAAATTGACAAAACGGATACAATGCGAATATGGATAGACGTAGGTATCCGCCTACGTCGTAGGTCTTTAAACATTAAACACTAAAAAAATATATGTATATCAATTTTTATGTTGAAAACAACAAAGGCTAATTTACAGAGTATTGAGTCCAAAATAAATCTGTGGTGTAACACTCGCTGACCGCATTCGTAACAGTGAGATCCAAGAAAGAGTGGGATTGAAAGAAAGTGTTGGTGCTAAAATGCGAAAGGGCATGCTCCGCTGGTTCGATCATGTGGAAAGAATGACAGATGAAAGATTGACAAAGCAGATATACAATGCAAATGTGTGTGGATGTAGGTACCCGGGAGACCAAGGCTGACATTTCACGATCAGATCAATCGGATATTATCCGAGGGTGGTGTCAAGAGTCTCCAAAACCGGCGTGTTTGTATGAAAAGGTAATGAATGTGAAGGAAGCAAGACAGGTTTGTCAGGATCGTGAGGTCTGGCACTCGATACTCTCTGTCTAACCCGTAAGGGACTTGGCGTGAATATATGTATGTATGTATGAGTCCAAAATAAGGCGTTCACGTAACATAGTTACGGTGATATAGATAAACGGCTGATGCGTTTTAAACAATGTGACGACACATTAAGGGAATACAAGACGCAGCGGAATGGCTACACGTGTAGACCAGTATCCTACCATGGATGCTGTATCCGCAAGTTACACGGATGACGCGCTTAAATATTTATCAGTGTTTCACCAAGCGTTGGTCCGGGCTCCTTTGAAGAATAGACCATCTGCCTTTCTGCCAGGCAGCTCGTAAAAGGCGAGCGAAGGCTTACTGTCACTAATCATCTCAAAGTTGCTTGAAGAAGTCTTCGACATTTTGAGAGGATGTTGATAGTAAATAAGATAAGAACATAGGTTCCATTCTGGTTTGTTACACAAAAACCTTTAGTATATATACATAATTCACCGATAAACATTTTTTTTATGATATTGAAAGGCAACAAGCAGACGGATTTCCTGATGGTAAGAAATTTCCGCCGCCTAGAGACACCAAAAGTAGTAATGGCGCGTTGACAACCTGAGGCCGGGATGTTAGGCCTTGAGCAAAAGTAAGTTTACCGGCTGCCTTACCCTCCGAACCGGAACACGTTATGACGTTATGGCGGCAGGAATAGGTTAGGCGGTGGTACCAATCCGGGTGAGTCGCTGCGAAACTCTACCACCTAGTCAGCTCCTCCTTCGATGCCGTCTTTATCTCGTCAAGCGTAGCGTAACGTCGTCCTTTCATGGGCCTATTCAGTTTGGAACTAGAAAAAGTCACAGGGGGCCAGATCTGGGGAATACGGTGGCTGCGGCATCATTAGTGTGTTGTTTTTGGCCAAAAAGTCGCGCACAAGCAACGATGTGTGAGCAGGGGCGTTATCGTGGTGCAAAAGCCAATTTTTGTTCTTCCACAAATCCGGGCGTTTCTGGCGGATTGCTTCACGCAAATTGCGCATAACTTGCAGGTAATATTCCTTATTGACCGTTATACCCAGTGGCAAGAACTCATGATGCACCACGCCCCTGCAATCGAAGAAAACTGTCAGCAAAACTTTCACATTCGACCGAACTTGGCGCGCATTTTTCGGTCTTGGTTCGTGCAGCAGCATCCATTGAGATGATTGAGCTTTGGTTTCCACGTCATAACCATAAACCCACGATTCGTCACCAGTTATGACCCTCTGGAGCAAATTTGGGTCGTCGCGGACAGAGTCCAACATCTCATTAGCAATGTTCATGCGATACTGTTTTTGGTCGCAATTGAGCAATTTTGGTACGAATTTCGCGGCGACCCGTCTCATGCCCAAATCATTGATAATATATGTTTAGGTCATCAGCAACTTCTCTAACGGTGATTCGACGATTGGCCAATACCATTTTCTCCACTTCATTAATTTTTTCGTCTGTTGTTGAAGTGCTCGGGCGTCCGGCACGCTCTTCGTCGTTCACATCTTCTCGGCCTTCTGAGAACATTTTGTACCATCGATAAACGTTGCTTCGGTCCAAGGTAGCTTCTCCGTATGCCACAGTCAACATTCGGAATGCATCTGCGCACTTAATTTCGTTTTTCACACAAAATTTGATACAGGTTCTTTGATCCATTTTTTTGAATAGGTAAAAATCGAAGACGATCCAAAACACGTGCAAGCAAAGCAGCTGTCAACAATTCAGTGAACATTCAAAATCGCCGAGCTTGTCGGCATAAGTGAGAGACATGAGTACCAACATAATGCCACAAAAAAATCGAAATTCGAATATACATAACCCGCGAAAATTCAAAATTCGCGATACTTTTTGAACACACCTCGTATACTTGTTTTATGAGTGTTAGTCAACGATACATAGGCTTTGTTTCATCAAAATCGGTGCAGTACGAGCCAAGTTACGCAGGCAAAGCTGCGTGAAACTGCTAGTCTTCTATGAAATGAAAATCAGTATTACAAAACATTATTGATGGTCAATTCAACCTGATTCTCGTTTACTTTGCAACTTCCAAAACAAATAAGTCACAGAATCGCTAAAATCAGCAATCGCAAGACCACAAAGAAATCTCAGGGGATGGCCCTGAAAGCATCGCAAATAGACGTCTGAAGTGGCAGAGATTTATTTGATGAATGACTGTAAGGTCTTGGTCACACACAATAAAAGTGGCCGAATAATGTGGTGTCAGAATAATGTGTTTTTAGAGATCCTCTATCTGAAATGACGCTTTCCACTACTAATTCGATTATATAGATGTGTTAGTGCGAATTTCAATAACACTGCTATTCTGCATGTGTGTGAGCGTAGTAAAAATACGAAACAGTCTGGAAACAAAGGTTTCAGATACTATCTTAAGTCTATTGAAGCAACGGGATGGAATGAGATGTCCATATTATTTTTTTATAATTGAATTTCAATGTCTACCTAATATACAAATGACTTATGTAGATAATCTAGTACGGGTTAATTCCAGCAAAAGGCGAAAACGCTCCTGGCGTTTTTTAAGAGATCACGAATACAATAACAACGTCGTCGTCTTAATAATAACCTATTAGCAACAAGATCACTGGTAGTAGAGTGCTTTGCTGCTTTTAACTTGCTTGGGCGGTGTACCATCACTCACATCATTGGTGAACAATTCCTGCCATCAGAGCGCAAATACTTGGCAATGTCGTGTTTCATCAGAGGGTAAGTATAACCGGTAAACTTGCACATTTAGAGAAAGTGTTGCAATTATTATAACCAATTTAATTTTTTTTTATTTTAATCTTAACATTTTATTACTAATGTTAATTGTACCAGAATTCGAATTAATACTCAATATTTATTCAACCCCGGTTTTTAGTCTGGAGCACTAAATAGTTATAATTCCTGACATTTGTTAATATCATTAATAAAAACTTTAGAAGGAAACATATGTTTAATTAATATCAAAGAAAACATCTTTGATGGAAGGCAAAAAATTGTGATTTGTTACGGCAAAAGCCATAGGCGGAAATTTGACTATCTAATATTTATTTTTTATGTTAAGTCTTATAAGCGCAAACCTGTCAGTTTAAAGTCGAACTGATTACATAAGTGAAATTTATATATTAATACCTGATGCCAAAACTTGGGGTCCAAAGTTTACGAAAATTGAGGGGATGCAGGAGCATAAAATTTAGCACACCTATAGTTTATGTGTAAGTGCAGAACGCTAATATTTTCAATGATAATGCTTATGAAGTACATTAAATGAACAAATAAAACATTACCCACACTACCATGCAGTTGACACACACAAACAAATATATTGAGAAAAACGACAAAAGATCACAGATGGCGCACTAAATAGTTTGGAAACAAAGTAGTTGGTCTTGAGAAATGAAAATGGCGTTCTTATCAACAATATATTAAAATTTATTGTGATCTAATTTCGTCTAACGGGCAACCACTAGCATTATTAAAATCAATGTTAAATATAATTTGCATGCTAGCAATACCAAATTAGGTATTGAACCTTAAGTAAGTCAAGACCCAAAGGTCTTAACTTATTTAAAGCTAACTTGCAAACGACCCCGTTTCATGCAAACAAATTAAATTAATTTTAGTAGCAGGCTTACTCTTTCTTAAAATATTTCCAGGTTATAATACTGCTCTAGAAGAAAACGAAGGGTCGCACTCCGGGAGTGCCAGCAGAAGTGAAATCTTGATTATAACTTTGTGCATTTTTGATGTTTTGGAATGGTTCGGGAATAATTTTACACAATTTTTTTTATTTAATTTTCAGTATGAAAGTACTATAATTTATGTGGCAGAATACGATATTATTTTATTGCGCTATCTTACACAAATATTACAACACGAAAACTCGAGCAAGCGCCCTGCTTTTTCGATCAGGTTACGTGTCCTGACGCGAGTTTAGAAGTTTTTACACATTCCAAAAAATTGCGCAACGTCGCTAAAGAAGTTTTTACTTCAAAAACATAAATAAATCACACTACTCACTCCAAATGCTCCTTGTAGATATCAAAGTCGGTGAACACCAGCTCGACGATCTGGTGTGATTCAGCCAAAAATGTGTACAGAAGACAAGTATTTCTTGGATATGGTCTGGGGTAGTCTGGACTGCTGAATGTACCACGTTCCTTGCCATAAGTTGATGTGAATCGTATACATGTACAACCTAAGGAAGAAAGGAATTTTCATTATTACATGTGTAGGTTTGTGACGACCCATTGTCTGCTAGTGGAATGATAATGTTTTTTATGATATTTCAAAACAAACAGACGGATTTACTGATGGCTAGATATTCATGCCTCCTAGATACAACAAAGGTGGATATGTTGCGTTGGCAATGTGAGGCCAGGATCTGAGGCTTCGAGCAAAAGTAAGTTTACTAGCTATATTATCCTCCGAACCGGAACACGTCAACGTCAAGCACTGACGTTATGCCGGCAGGAAAAGGTAAAGCAGTGGTACCAATCCGGGCGAATCCCTGCGAAACTACCACCTAGTCAGATATCACGCTGTTAGTGACGATAGGAATTTTGTCTTTTACGAGGTACCTGGCGAGAAAGCAGATAGTCTATTTTGCAAAGAAGCCCGTACCAACACGAGGAAAAATATCGATATAGAGGAGTATATTGTTAAGAATCTAGATTATTCTGCTAGTGTAGTCAGACTAGTTCGTGGAAGAATGTTTCACCATGGACTGGTGGTACCCATAAATTTACTACACAACAAGGGCGAGCATTGATTTTAATAAGCCAGGTATAAATGACAAATCAGGGTAAATCTCCACAGTCTACCATAGAGCGACGGTCACGCTGGTAATGACAACATTTATGTTCAGTTCATTTGGCGGTGATAAAGTAAAAGTAAAGTATCTTCATGCCCGTATCCTGTGGGGGTTGGCAGAGACACAACCAGGGCGCCCACGACTAGCCGAAGACACTAAGTCCCGCAATGTGATAGGTGGAAAGACTATCGCCAACCGGGCACATACCCAATCCCGAGCATTTGTATGTAATTGTATTTTTTTATTAGAAAATTGAAAATATATTTTTTTTATTATTTTTTTGCCTGACCCGGGGATCAAACTCGGGACCTAAAATTTAGAAATAGGTAGATACACCGCAGTGTGTGGTGATGCAGATTTTAACTTTGAAATATCGCTGCGCGCAGATGCGGTGGCAGTGTGTTACACATGCGGTTTTTGTATACAAATTAAGATTTTTCACAAAACTAAATTCCGCAAAAACGCACACATGAGCCGTATCCGGTGCAGTGTGATATTCGCCTAAAACTGCAAAAACTGCATTTGATTCCAATGTTATTTCGTCTTAGTCTTATAATTTTAGTAATACTTTAATGCGAGAGTTTGTGAATATGTGTGTATGAATGTTTGTTACTTTTTCACGCTCGAATGGCTGAACGGATTTGTCTAAAATTTGGAACAAAGATAAATTGTGACCTGGATTAACTTATAGGTAACTTTTGATCCCGATCGTATAACGGGTTCAAGTAAAAACGCGTACAAAACCGCAGGCAACAGCTAGTAAACATTTGAGTATTTTCCTCATTTTGCCTGGAATTCCATCATCAGGTAAAAACTTGGTTGCAATGGGAACACTTGAAAAGTATGATTTTTCAAAGAAAAATATTTTTAAAAATCGGTTTACAAATAAAAACTAGTTGCATGCTCAAAAAATATAAAGAAGTCGAACGTATAACCTCTCCGTTTTTCCAAGGCTAAAAACCGACACTCATCTCTGACAAGCTGTCTGGGAGGAAAGCAGTTTGAAAACATACTTCGTCTTGGACTAGCAAGGACCAATAAGGAGATATTTAATATAAAAATATGGTTCGATTAATGTTTTCTTTTTTTAATTTATTGCAGTATCCGGCTTAATAAAAGTATGAAGTCAAGATACATTAAGCTAGAAGAAGCCTGCTCACTCCTGATTTAAATGCTTCCAGAAATAAAATCAGGTATCTTCTCTGTGCTGTAAAACCCATTTTTTTTATTTAAACCCTTATTATGACTATGTCTTATGATTGAACTTAGACTGAAGTACTCCAAGTTGGCATTATAATCTTTACAGCAATTACTAAACAGACTAAATTGCCAACTTAAACCTTGAAATAGTTTAACCTATGTTTCTTTTTTTCTTTCTTTAGATCTTGGCATTCACGTAAGTGTTTTGCCATTTGTAAAGTAGAAATTTGCATCAAATTTACCAAAATCGGGATTCAATTATAATTAGTTTCAAGCCTTTAATAAGTAATGTCAGGGTGTTGGGTAAAGCGATGGCTTCATTACTCAAGCTCACATAGTGAGATTTGGTGGCAATAAGTAAATACACTAATATTACTAATAATACACTAAGATACACTAATTTCCTCGTGACTATTTCATTTGTACACTTTCACTGACCAAAATTATACAAAACGCCACCAAAATTGATTAATTTCACTCATTATAATCACGAAATTCAAAAATTATAAAAAAGACGGGTTCCACTCCGGGAGTGCCGGCAGAAGCGAAAATTTGAATATTAACGTTGTGCAGTTTTGATATTTTGGAATGGTTAGGGAATAATTTTGCACGAATTGCTTCAATTACCAGTATGAAAATACAATCATTTATGTGCTATAATACAAAAATCTTGTAATTAATGGGACATTTTTGAGTTCGCACTGTAATCGTACAATCCGTAAAATTTAATAGTACACCTTATTAGTACTATTAGTATCTACCCACCTATTAGTAATCTGTGCTAAACTATGAAACTGCAGTACGCTACCTACTAGTACGGCCACTTCATAATTTACCTCGGCCTGTTAAAATAGTATTACTTATGAGATAAAACATATTTAAATTTTCAAACTCGTACATAATTTCAATTAAATATAATATACCCAATGTGTATAATAATAGTAGAAAAAATTAGGAAAAAACAAGTCCTTTCATTTGATACCCATATTGTAGAAGTGGAAAATGAACCCTAAAAGCAACCAAAAACCTCTTTTCACAGCTGGAAGCTTTATTTTTGGAAGACGCACGACAGAATAAACATTACTAAACAATGTGACTGGAATTTCAGTCAAATTCTAGGTTAAGACGTATAAAACATGTTAATTTTCGTTTTGTTTAAGCAGTGCGGTGGATCAAGATGTCGGGAGACCACGCGAAAATGGCGCATTTGTGAATATTTTATGTTAAAACCCCTCTTCTTGCGACGTCAGCTTATCGTGTAATCTACATTATATGAACAGTCGTTTTAAATACATTACAAAGTAATATTAATATAGTCTGTGAGTAATATTAAAAAAAAAACATTTATTGGTGTTGGTATGTCGGCAGGAGTACGTGTCTCCGTGTTAAGCCGGGCCTTCTGAATAGAATAGACTTCCTGCTTCTTTGCCAGGTATCTTGTAACCAACTCCCCGCACTGGATAAAATATAGGTCAGTACTAAGAAGCCCACTGGTGGTAGAGTGTCGTGCAGCAACTTGCCCGATTAGAATTACCTATTCTACTCGTATAATGACTCGATCGTGTTCCGGTACGGATCATGGGGTAGCCGGTAGACTTGCCTAATATTACGGCCGAAGGATACTGACGTACCTGTAACATCTATGGTGTCTATAAACCAGGGTTATCTCTTACCATCAGGAGATCCGTGTCCTTGTTCGCTGACCTACCACATAAAAAAGCAAGGTTGTGTACATAGGTATAGTGGTGTACTGCTCAAACTGCTGATGCTGCTGTACTGCTAAAAATGTTGCCTAGGATTGTATATGTGTCCAGTTGGCGATATGCTTGCCACCTATCACATTGTGGGACTTAGTGTCTTCGGCTAGCCGCTGATGCCCTGGTTGTGCCGTTTCCTACCTTTCCGATGATATGGGCGTAAAGATACTTTTTTAACGAAAAATCAAATAATTTAACAGAGCATAACAGAAGTCGGGGTTTGTACTATGTATATGATATTATGAGGGCACGTCATAGTAAGCGATAACATATTATAACATCTACTTTCGAACCAGTATCTATTTATAAGAGTTCTTCGCACGCTCGCTTCTTTTAAGGCTTCTTTTTTCTATTACGTGACTTATTTACTTTAGATGCTCGTAACTTTTAAAGAAGCGTACTCTGATTTTATTGTATTAGAACACGTTTCCTTTCGGCTGTTTTTTTCGACTGAATCCTAAAATTCCTATATCTAAATAAATTATCCTAAGGTACTATTAGGGGGAGGCCTATGTCTAGCAGTGGACGCCCTCCGGCTGATGATGATGATGATGAAAAAACATGTTTATGTATTCCAGTAAAAAAATATTCATGCTCGAACTAGCACGGTGAAAATCGGACACATTTGCACAGTCTTAATACTAACAGTCGGCCGACTCATGTACTTGCACAGATCAACGCTGGGGGGAACGCGGGGAAGCGAGCGGCAGGGTCGGCGAGCGCAAACTCCATACAGTTTGCGCTCTCTATCTAGAAGGGTTTGCACTTGTTATTTTTAAAAAATATGTTATAGTGTATTTTATTATAATGTAATACTTGCTGTCTTGTAAATTTATAATGGTTTACAGGATATGTTCCGTTTTAATTCGTAAATAAGCCATCCGGCTTGCTGACGTTTCGTCCACAAAATTTTCATCCACAATGGATGAAACGACACCTTTTTAATTTATTATTTTTCCACTGTCGATTCGTGCACCATTAAAAAAAATTTTTATACAGTCAGATACAAAGCTTTAACAAAATAAAGCGATCCATTTAGGTATATATTTTAAACTTTTATATATAAATTGATACATCAAAGTCACTAATTACTTAAGATTTAACTAAAAATCTTTTTTACACGTATGACGAAGTTTAGCACATAATAGTAATTAGTATAAAGTTAAAGTGGGTAAAATAAATCCAAATATTTTATGGATAGCATGGTGAAAATTATTTCACTCCTATGTGCGGTACGAAGCAAAAAAGCTTTATAATGGTTTCATAAATATATCAAATACTGCCAATTATAAATGATTTTAGTTTGAATTGATTATATCTGTGATTAAAAATAGTAAGCAGGTAATGCCAAATCAATGTAGCTGTTGTCACATATATATTATGTTTTTTTTGTTATTGTATTGTTCACTAGCATACAACTTTTTCATTTGACTGTACTAAACAACTTCAATAATTTAATAGTGAACGAATCGTCGGTGAAAAAATAATAAAATAAAAGGTGTCGTTTCGTCCACTGTGGATAAAAATTTTGTGGATGAAACTTCAGCAAGACCATCATCGGTTTCATTATTAACTTCACATTTTTTTGTTTGCCATTTCAAAATAAAACTTTTAGATGAAATGTTTAAAATGTTATTATTTGAGAACCCTGACTCTTGACTGACTTGCCGTGAGTAGGTATATAAAATGTCGGCATGAATTTAAGAACAAAGGAGTTGGACTACTGATAGGTAGAATTCTTAATACTGTGACATTTGTATTACTTTACTTTACATTTATATACAAACCTTTATTACAAAGAATAAACTTAACATGGCAAAACTTAATAACAGCTTTCAAGTTACACAGTTAATTTAACTGCAACAGTTTGACATTAACGTTTTGTCTAGGAATCCTACTTATGATAGAATTATAATCATAAAGAGGGTAGGTACATATAAGTAAAGAAGGCAGTCAAGTAACATATTATTATGTAACATTTTATTTCCCAATATTTTTAAAATAAATAAAGAATAAAAATAACAAAAGGAATGCTTTTTCAACATATAAACTATTTTACAATAATATAAAGTACCTTCACGCCTATATTCTTGTAGAGGTAGGCAGAGGCACAACCAGGGCACTTGACTTATATTTACTTTAGATGCTCGTAACTTTTAAAGAAGCGTACTCTGATTTTATTGTATTAGAACACGTTACTTTCCTGA
>NJDD01001798.1:7982-36211 GCA_002245505.1 Calephelis nemesis | reverse complement strand
TCTAAATACAAATATTCTTAAAGTAAAAAAATGTTCATACTTTGGCCCGGATCAGCACGGCGAAAAAAGGACGCATTTAAGTCGAGAAGTTGTTACAAAAATAATTACTCACGCGCGCACACACACACGCACACGCAAACGCACACGCACAGAAACCGACTTTTGCTGACCACAACATGCCCGGTTTGAAATTCACCACCATT
The DNA here is from genome assembly GCA_002245505.1 of Calephelis nemesis. Classification (NCBI taxonomy): domain Eukaryota; kingdom Metazoa; phylum Arthropoda; class Insecta; order Lepidoptera; family Riodinidae; genus Calephelis; species Calephelis nemesis. Next base: position 36,008 of record NJDD01001798.1, on the reverse strand, counting down.
CCTATTTCTACCGTCATAATAAGTATCCTGTTCCAGTCCGGATGGTGGGGCAGTTGGACTTGCACAATTTGCCTATCACCTCAGCCTCAAGACAGCAACGCACCTACAACATCTATGGTGTCTATAGGTCATGGTCATATCTAACTATTAAAAGAGCCGTGGGTTTATTCGATATCAAATTAAATATAAAAAACGAAATATAAGTATTCTACTTACTAATAAGTAATAAGTACGTGTTCATATGTATACTTACTTGGATTTAACGCGTGCCCCTCATCCACAGTGTGGAGAGATAGGTGTATGAGGAGGAAGAGGGCAGTGGATGTCTGAAACAATGGAATTTAGATTAGTACATAAAATCGATCCTCCGCCTCACAGCTTTCCTATTAAGCGTTAAATTATACAAGTGTCACCTGAGATGGGTAATTTTGTTTACATAATGGAAACCACAGACTAATGGTGAACAGAGACGACAAATATTAGATTTAAATTTTAAATTAAATCGATAAGTCACTGTTATATTACACTTAAATAGTTGTTGCCTTCGGCGTTGCCCGCGTTAATGGTCCCTCAGGGACATTTTTCATGGAAAAAACTATCATTGGCCAGAAGCGTGCAAGTCACGATCCCTGCCAGTCTATTGGACTGCAATTCTGGCCCGAAAAATTACCGCTGAGCGGGTTAGGGCGTTCCCTGGAAGCGACGCGTACCGATCCGCCCTCGTCGGTACGAAAAGAGGCAGAAGCGGCGATGGGGGCCGCCACCCATAACGCCAGGCCCGTACAGGCGAATCGAGGAGTGGAGAGTATCAAATAGGCAAGTGGAATGTGACAGGGAGAACGGAAGCGAAGATGAATGAATTGATTGATGTAATGAATGAGAGATGCCTGGATTTAATGTGTGTAACGGTAGGTATCATTCTATCGTTTCGCTTAGCCTCAGGCCTGAAAGAGTATGGTCTGGTTGGTCTGAGACTGCTCTGGGTCCGTATTAAACTAGGAGTCACGTTTTAAGCTAGGAGTCACGTAAGAGTTTTTGTGGTAGCAACCTATGCTCCGGTCAACTCATCGTCGACTCATGACCTGGAAAAGTTTTGGGATTCTGTAAGGGATGTTCTGGATATGGTTGAAGGAAATGAAAAAGTGATAATGTGTGGTGACTTGAATGGTTGGGTGAACTTACTAGGTTTTGCTTGTTTGTGATATTTCACAATCTTCATTACTCAAGCTAAGATTTCTATCAGAGTACAAGTACAAAGTGGTAGTTAGTTTACTAAGCATTATCTAAACTTATATTTAGTTCTATCTTTTTTCCAACGAAACGAAAAGAAAAGAGATGGAACGTTTTCGACGACGTGTCAACTTGTGTCGTTTATAATCAAGATTTTCCGATAAATTAAAAATCTGTAGAAATGTTATTCGCAAACTAATCTGACTACACCAAAGGTGTTTCAGTTGACATTGGCTAAATAAGTAGTGAAAACGATTAGAAGCCATATTTATAAAAGAAGAAGAAGAATGTGTTTTGTCTCTTTCCTTTACGATCAGTAACTTGAAATTAGTTTAAATATGCAACAAATTTACGACCATTGTCAATGTTCTTTTTTACTTTTAGGACTTTCGTACAATGAAAGACTTATGGGCAAATTTATTCAACGGTATCAATGAGGGTTTTAGAAAGGGAATTCCTATTGTGGCAAACTTACGACAAAGATATCATTAGATGTAGGCGTTCCTTTTATATAGGTTTTAAAAGATTTGACATAATGCATCTAAAATAGCGGCAAATGTGAAGATAACGATGTGGGGATATAAATATTTCTATTTATATTTTTATATCATTTTTTTGAAAATCGAATAACAAACAAGAAAAGGAGAACTAAACACTATATCTATTATTGAAATGAGTCTTCTCTATACAGTTAAAGTAATAATGCATCTAATCTTAAAGTAGGTAAGCCTTATACGTTAGTTGAGGTTTTGAACGCGAGGATCTGCTTCGATTCCCGACAAGAACAGGCTTTTGTGTGATAAACATGTATATGTTTGTATTCGCTTGGGCGTTTATTAAATTTGTTCCAGTAACTAACCATTTCTATGTATGTGTTCCTCATCTCTGATACTAGCATCAATGTTTTCAACAGAAACATATAATTTATACATCTCATTGTTATTATTTGAGTGATAAAATGATATCGAATTCATTCTGTAGTTTACTTTTATATTTTTTTTATCTAAATCAAAACAAATGTTTAATTTCGCCAAGTAATGAATAAAATAGCGAAGTTAGGAGTACAAGTAGAAGTTCCATATATGTTGATAATATGTATGATGTTATTTAATTCATATTTGAAACCATCAACTACCTGGCAGTGAAAGCCGCGTCATCATCAGCGTCACTATTTCAGAGAATAGCTACAATAAACAGACAAATACAAATTGGTAAAAAATATTATTTTAGTATATAATATGTATACACTTAAGTGTACATCTAACGCTAATACAATAGACACTCCAACTTTGTTTTTTTTTGTATAGATGTATAGAAGATAATGTACAGATTTACTTAATTTGATATTTTCTAAAAAAAGTAGCCTTAGTTACTTATTATTAAATCAGCTACCTGACAGTGAAAGCCCAATCAACACCGATCCAGCTATTTCAGAAATTAGGCGGAACAAACATACAGACCAACAGAAAGACAAAAATTGTAAAAATGATATTCGATATGTCTACCGTATACATCTAGAAAAAAATTTAAACTTGAAAATATTCAATGAATCCCGGACAATACCAATTTATTGTGTAATGTAGCCAAGATTAAACTTAATTACGTCAGTTTTCAGACGAAAAAATCTGGATTGAAATTAGTCAATCAGTTCAAGAGTTATGATGCTTTAAACAAACACTTCCACACACACATGCACTCTTACACATAGATACGTTAGGCTTATAACAGCTTGTTTTTCGTTGGGAGTTAAGAAAATCCCCTATTTTGCGTCGAGGGTTAAAACAACGCTTTCAAATTGTTCAGAAGCTACGATGCCATAGACTAACATACATACGCACACATAAACACAAAAAATTTGCCTTATAAAACGTTTGTTTTGTGTTATGCTTTAGAAGAATTGCAAAGGTTACAAAACTTTCCTAAAACCGTAACTTTTAAACTATGATCCGTCAGGCACCTCTAAGTTCATTGAGCTGATCTGGTCTGAACTAATAGGTCTCATATATGCTTATAAGTGAAATAAATACCCATAGTCTTATATCTATTCAGCTACTTACGAATAAGCTGATGACCTTGAACGTCGGGACAGATATCCAGACACTATAGCTAAGAACAAGGGTTAAAAATAAGATAAGTAAAAGCTTAAAAAGTCATCATTATTATAATTTTAGTTAATTGCTGCTATTCCTCTCGTTTATTTGGAAGAACCCAGGGTCCAATTTTATATTTAATTCCTTAAGGCACTCTTGAGGAGTTGCTGCACAGCATTCCACAACTTAGTTATGGCTGATGCTAATGGAAAAGTTCAATAATTATATGTGGCAAAAATATTTTTTATAATATTAGAAGTCAAACGGATTTCCTGATGGTAAGAATTTCACACCTCCTAAAGACACCAAAGATGGTAATGGTGCGTTGTTAAACTAATGCTAAGATGTCAGCCTTTGAGCAAAAGTAAGTTTTCCGGCTACCTTATCCACCAAAACCGAGAAACTTCAAAAACAAGCACTGACTTTATGACGGCAGGAATAGGCAAGGCGGTGATACCAAGATGAGCTAGTCGTTGCGACACTACCACCTAGTCAGATTTCACGTTATTAGAGACGGTAAGCCTATGCTCTCCGTTTACGATTATACGAAATTTAAAAAATGTACTGTAAGCACTGAGAATGTTTTAAAATTAAAACATCTTAAAAATGTGTGTTAATCAATATATTTACAGTTTTAATTTAATTTGATTAATAAAACCTTCTTTTCTAATTAAACATAGCCCCACATAGTACCATATAAAATGCGAATTAATCCAATAAGTACAAAACCTTTGGATAGTAATTGGGTTATGTACTTTAGTGGACTTTAATGCTAATCTTTTTACGTCGGAAACGTGGTCTTTGTGCACTATGTCCTGGTAATACCGGCAGACTATTAAGCTCGTTAAGCGAAGGACATAATGGACGATCCACCGATCAGCAATTTTTAATGCTAGTTACCCAGAGTTTTATAGGTTACTTGGTTTTACAATATCTAGTGGAATATTATAAAAGGTACATCACATTGTTAATAAAAATAAGTTTGCAGTAGACTAGCTGAACCCGCGGCTTTGTCCACGTGGAAATTAAGAAAAAAGTAATTTAGTTAATTAACAATTTTTAAATAAAAGTAGCCTAAGTTACCTCTATATAAGCTACCAGTGAGTCCACATCGATCTTGCCGTTTCCGAAATTATCCGGAATAAATAGACAGGCCAAGAAACAGAAAAAAATGTTTCATTATATTTTCCTTATATAATTTCATATGCTTGAAGTAAAAAGCGGATATTTAAACAAACACTCCTGTTTTTCTTAATATATTGTATGTATATATGTATGTATCGATATTAGAAGCGAACAAGCATAAAAAGTTTAAAATAAATAAAGCATGTATCTACTAATCTCTAATTTTAAGTACGGGTTCAGCAAAGGAGCACTCTGCTCTCCTGTTGATAAGAGACAACCACAGCTAATAGATATCATATATGTTTTATAGGCGGCGCTATCCTGAGGACTGGATATTAGACTTATTGGACAAGTTTCCCGACTACCCTATCTTCAGAGCCAAAATATGACGATTAAGGTAAGACATTGGTACCATGGCAAGTTACTGTACAACACTTTTGAACCAGCGGTCGTGTTAATAGAGACCTATATTTTAACTCGTGCTCTCTTTTTACGAAGAGCCAGCAGAAAATTGATAATCCTGTCTTCTCAGCAAACTCCGACCAATACGGAGAAAACCTACATTAATTTTACCAATCTAAGGCCAAAACACTTCTCTCGGGTGCCACATTCTTAAGCTGGATTATAGAAAGAAAAAAAATTAAGGAGTTGACAAGAAAAGTTACTAATTCGGATAAGCCGTTACATAATATATCGCCGTATAAGCCGTTACTCTCCTATCATCGAATCTAATCGTTAAATAAATATCTTCATATCTGTATCCCCGAAGATGAAGACAGAGGTACAACTAAGATACTCACGATTAGCCGAAGGTACCTAACTGAAGATGGCAAAATATTGACAAACGGGCCTGAAAACCCCCGTAGTTAAGTAAGCGTAGTAAGTAAGCGTAGTTTAAAAAAATATTTAGATTGCCCGACCTGAGTAACGAACCCGGTACCGAGCCACTAAACCACAGAGGCGATCGATAGCTCTAATCAAATAATCAGTTATTCTTCCAATGGGCGATGAAGTTACTAAGCTTTATTAGTTGGATTTTACCTTTAAAATGTGACGGTATTTTTCATTTAAAAACAAAAGACACAAAAGTAATTACTCTACACCAAAAGCTATCACTGGAGCTGTGTTTACAGAACTCAAATTGCAAATGAATCTAAAACCAATTGACAGTCGATAGACTTTAAATGACCTTTGATAGTTCTAAAAGAATGTGAAAGGTTATTGCATTGTCGCTGAAATGGAGAACAAAATGTCGATATTTCAATTTTTAGTTTGAGTGCACTTTCTCTTAGCTATTTCTATCAGAATACAAAGAACGATAAGTTTTAAAGCCTATGAAAATTATTAATTTGCAAAATGCGTGTGTTAAGAAGTTCTTACCAATATGTTATATACCTATTCTTTCACAATCTGGTGTGCAATTATTTTATAAACAATGAAGCATATTATTTTTGCATTAACTAACATTTTAATATTTAAAAAGCAGGTAAAGACCTGTATTCATTACAAGCTTTCTCTCACCCTCTTTGATGTAGCAAGTCTCAGGTTGGATTCTGGGATCAAACAACAAAAAGTGTTTTATTATTCTTTTAATAAAAACTACGTTGCCCGAGATTTTTTATGGGCCCGCTTGGTGATAGGTTTATCACCTATCACACTGTGGGACTTAGTATCCTCGGCTAGTCGTGGGTGCTTGTACTTTAGCCTACCTCTTCGTAAATACGGGCCTAAATATACTGCCACTACTACAAGCTCTATGATTTTTTACAATTTTATTAAAAGGATAATTTTAATGTAAATTTAAAAATATGAATACAAAAATATGTAATTTATCATATTACGATTTTTTTGTCAAATCATGATTCAATTATCATCATTTCATTTTTCATTAAAATCAGTTGCTGTTCGTTAGTCTCGATAAAACTCGAAAGCAACTTGACCGATTTGCCTGATATTTGTTTTGAATTATTTGTGGAAGTCTATGGAAGGTTTACAGACAAGAAAAAAGAAAACTGATAAAAACAATATTTCAGGTCTTCACATATAAACAGAACGTGTAGAACGAAGTTTGCAAACTAGTATTAAATAAATGAGGACGTGTATTGTCTTATTATGCAATCGGGCTGCAAATGATTTTTTATACATGTTTTTTTTAAATAATAAATGTCATAATTTAAGAAAGTGTTATTAAAGTAATGAAGAATCTACAACTAAAATCTAATTTTTATTGGTATGTTGACACAAATAATCAATCTTATAAATAATCTTGTAAATAAAATCCTCTCCATTATTGCTAGTGTAGGATTACAACGAACCTTTAATGTTATTGAATCGTATGATGTACCTCACGTACCTAATTGTTCGAAAACTAATTCAATTGTCGAATTACTTTCTAACATGCTTGTATGTGATCGCTTTTTAATATCGATATTTCTGTTTATCTATATGAGCTTGATTGTCACCTATCAATCCTATCATTAATGCTATCTTAACTAAGTCCCATTAATTAAACTGAAATATCACTTTAACTATTATACAATTATGCACCTTCATACCAATTTCGAGCATCGAGTACCATTTGTAATGGAAAAAAATAGAATTGATTTAACATACTTAGTAGAACGAGAAAGTATAAAATACTTATACCGTATTTTTCTATTTTTTATGCAGTAATACAATTTTTTGTACAAAATCTAGTAAAATTTCAAATTTTTTAACAAAAACTAACAAAATATGAAATCTCAATACACTACGAGAATAAAAAAAATCTATCAAAGATTTTTTAACAAACAAACTGACAATGTGACAGGTAACAAGTCTATCGCCAACCGCCACATATCTAATCCCAGGCAACGTAATTTTTGTTAGAAAATTGAAAATACCAATACAATTTTTTTTGTTTCCAGCCCGAGGATCGAACTCGGGACTTTAAGAAATCAAATCCGTCACCGCCGGACCGCTAGACCACATAGGCGAAGAATTCTTCTGACCAATACTAATCATAATACTAAGACACACTCAAGGTTGCGCTTTATCATGTTCCTATTTAGAGACCAGTAACTTAACATGCATGCAAGCGGCCTAAAGGGTCAGTTACGGATTGGGAATGTTAACACTTTTTGTGCTTAAGAGTGACACATTATAATTCCGACAATTGATAAATTCGTTTGGCTAGTTTGTCTTTCATCGCATATTTATCAAGTTTCTATTTATCGAGTAGTTTCTATTTCATACATTTTTTAATAAGTGTTATTTTGTATTCGATACAATAGCCGGCACGGATCTTGAGCGCTGACCGTTTTATGCGCAGAAGTCATTTTTTAGGTATGATAAGTGGTATGAAGCAAGGGGAGTGGACACGGTTTGGCGTTTCAAACTACGTGATTGGTTCTCATCATGTCACGTTCAGTAAGTTGTGATTTGCTCTCGAAACTGTCACTGGGCATTTCGCGGCAACAAGTACACTTCCGTGCATAAGTAACTGAAATTTAATTATAATAGGTACATATAGGCATAATAGGTTCTTATGTAATTCGGACTTAATATAAAAATTATTATTATTTGGTATTTAATATAAAAATTTACAAATCCGATAGTGTATTTATTTTTCTACTCCCCATAAACTTGTTAAAAATTATATTGTAGGTAACATGAAGTAATATTACTTAAGTAATATTTGCGTGCGTGACAGTACCCATACGCAGTTAAGTTCCACATTTTGTTCACCGCTAGACTTACTATTTGATTTTACATTAAAACATTATTTTGCTGTTTTTAATTAAGCAATTAAATTACTAATTTGTATTGCGTGCGCGACGGTACCCATGCGCAGCTATCCCCTCCACGTTTCGCTCAGCGCTAGAGTTTCGTGCCGCGACTTATACTAACTTAATGGTTATTCGATTTCGAAATTAGACCATGCTAGGCCTCCGGTACATGTAACGTAACTGAAAGCGAGTTGCTTAACAAATGTGCCTCCTCTACTTAATGGCGGAGAAACTGACGGCACTCGAGTCTTATTATCTTAATGCGTATATTTTAAATTACAAGCAATAAAATGTTTTTAGTTCATTTTAAATTATTTTCCTCCTTTTGCCGTAATTTAATGAGCTTCGTAGTAAAAAGTATTTTCTTACTGTCGCTACAAGACTTTAATATCCTAATTAGTATTATTCTTTATTCAGGTAATACCGGAAAATCTTGCTCGAGTAATAAGAGAATAAAAAAATGTATTTAACATTTACCCATTTATGGCAATTTCTGATTGCATCAACGTAAGGATTTTCATTCCAGTTACTGGGAACCATTTATGAGTAAGAGAAGCATTATTAACATTTAACTTTTTTTGGTATTCTCCGGTTCGATTCTGAATAATTAGTACTTTATGACATAAACAAGAGATTTCATGTGTTCAAAAGATACACTGGATTTCTAGTCACCTTTGTCCTTAAAGTTCACCCTAGTATCCTTCCGTAACTGCTTTTGGTACCATAACGGGTGAACCGTATTCCTTCTGTACCTAGATCCCTTTGCAGATGTCTACCAATTCTTAAAGACGCTGATTAAGTACATGTCCTGGGTTTATTTGAAAGCGTATCTAGGCTTTAGCTCCACCTCTTTGTCGGTATGTACGACTAGTTCACTCCCCGTTCCGCTTTTGACCCTCGCTCTTCATGAACTCTCATCTAGTGACCTTTCCTGAATCACGTTTGGAGAAAGTAATATTCCAAGCCTAACAGTGTGTATGTGTTGTGTCTTTTCAGCATGTTGGGTTCTATCTTTATCTATACCCCAGTGATATACAGCCGTTGTTATTATTATGCTCATAAGCATATGGATATATCCATGCCCAGTAAGAAACTATCTAGTTATCATAGATGTGATGTCTATTACTTGTACTTGACTTTTTATGGATTCCAAAAGAAAACAAGAACACTGTGGTCCATATATTGACAAAAGATGTTACAGGTGTGTCGCCATCTAATGACTTATAATTAGGACTATTGTGCAAACATACCAGAACATGACACTATATGACACTATATTATTATTATGGCGGCAAGGATAGGTAAGGCAGTGAATCCCTATCTGGCGAGTTACAGCTCAGCACCCTACCAACTATGGAGGTGTTGTTGGTGAAGACCTATTAAACTTTTGCTCAACTCTTACAAGCTGGCAAAAAGACAGATGGTCTATTCTATATGTTGGACCTGGACCAAAACGGGTAGACTTTTGGGGTAAAAGCGCACAAACACGCGATGCGATTAAAAGACAAGTTTGGACCAACACAGGGTGTCTTTTGTATGTCTTATGATAGCGAACAAACACAAGGTTACCTTAATGATAACATACTAAGATACTTGAGATCTCCTTCTTTTTTAACTTGGTTAATAGTAAAATATGTAATTGCATTTGCACATATTTCCAAGTTAATAACTACTGCATTCTAAATGCATGGCATGTTATGCACTAGACACACAACACCAATCATTGTTGTGTATTATGCAATAAATTATCTTCTTACCATAGAAATTCTATTTCGTATTTAGTCCTAGAGACATAATGATGGTATAGGTAGCCTGTATGCAAGGCCCATTGTGCAAATCTGTCAGCTACCCTACGCGCCGGATAATGGCACTGTCATTATAGCAACAGGATTATAGAGTAAGGAAGGTAAGTAGTAAGGAATAAGGAGTAAGTAAGTAAGGTAGAGAATCTCTAGCCGGGCAAGTTGCTGTACATCACTACCATCAGTCTTGTTGGTAAAATTAATAAGTTCTTAATTAATTATCTTCAGGGGTAGGCAGAGGCACAACCAGGGCACCAACGACTAGCCGAAAACAAAGTCCCACAATGTGTTGGAAATAACTTACAGAACTTACTGAGATGTTGTAAGATGTTGATGTTTCTGAGGTTATAGCGATGATGTATGTATGTGTTACTAGATTGACGGTAAAGCCATTTATTTTCACGGCATGAGCCTAGTTTCAATGATTAATAAACTTAAAAAACGGATATCATGTTCAAATTCAATTTCACAAAAGTAATTTATATTAAACCCATGTGGTTTTTTAAAAATTCCATTATTTACCTAGTATGTAAACAAATTGTGAATTGGTAATAAACGAAAAAAAAAATTCTTTTAGGAATTGCGTAAAATTATTTAAAATAAGTTTTTAACGAAAAATGTAATTTGTTACAAGTTTTTATTTGTAACTTGTAATTTTTTACAAGTTTTTATTTATTTGTATGTATGGTATAAGAGTTCCTTAAGGACACCTTTAAGTCCCATTGTCAGATCAGCTCCATTAACTAATAATTTTGCATTGTCATCTGATTTACATATTGATACAAAATTTAATCTCAATCGGTAACCAAGAAGTGAATTAAGTTTTATTTCAAAGATTTCACGTGCACAAACATACAAATTTTAAAAGTTTAATAAAAGCTTTTAAATAAAAATAAAATAAAAGTTTTTACCCCATGTTGGTTCGGGCTCCTTTGTAGAATAGACCACCTTCCTGTGCCAGGCAGCTCGTAAAAGGCGAGCATAGGCTCACCGCCACACCGTGACATCTGACTAGGTGCTAGAGTTTAGCAGCGACTCGCCCGGATTGGTACCACCGCCTTGTCTATTTCTGCCGCCATAACGTCATGACGTGTACCGGTTCGGAGGGTAAGGTAGCCGGTAAACTTACTTTTGCTCGAGGCCTAACATCCTGGTGTCAGGTTGGCAACGCACCATTACCACCTTTGGTGTCTCTAGACGGCGTGAATTTCTTAACATCAGGAAATCCGTCTGCTTGTTTGCCTTCCAATGTCATAAAAAAAAGCTCGTGTGTCTTAAACCTTATCGATATAAAGATTTTTTACGCAAGTGTCTGTGGAAGTAAAGAAACATAAAATGTCATGATTATATACCATCAATTTCTGATCTCACACAAGATTTCTTTTTCATTACTCAAGACAGCTGTGAGCATTCCATTTCTTTTTCTCATATTTTTTGTACATTTCGTAACATAAGTTACTGCGGATATGTCAAGGCTAAATGGAAAACCTCGCTTTTATAGTGATGTGGTTCCACGATAGATCGCCTGGATTAAGAGGAATCCCTAAAAAGTCTATATCTTTACTTCACAATATACCAATACGCGCTCATACAATATAAACATAAATACAAATTAAATTGTAGAATCTTTTTGTAATGTTAAAATATCCGCTCTATGCTACGTGCTTATAAATATATATGCGTGTACACTGTACATATACCAAATTTTTTTTTACAATTTTTGTTTGTCTGTTTTTTCCATCTAATCTCTAACGCGGCTGGAGCTATGTTGACGGGAATTTAACTGGCACGTATATTATGATGTAATGGGAAGTAAATCAACCTGCATTTATTTGAAAAAAAATATAGAAATTAACAAAATCCATATGTCTATACAAATAAATAAAATTATAGAGTCTGTTTGTAATACACATGCATACGAATGTACATACGTATGCCAAATAAAATTTGTACAATGTTTGTCCCTCTACTGTTCTGTCTGTCCGGCTAATATCTGTAGGAACTGGACCGATGTTAATGGGACTTTGTAATACGGAGTAACTTTTGCGATAAGGAGTAACTTAGACAGCATTTATTTAAAAAAAAAATGTTTCACGCAGTACTCGGAGGCACAGCTATTCTCAACTATGAAGCAATAAAGCGGCTATCACACCGCACTCCTTCTAGTGCACTAGGTTAGATTACTACAAATTCGGCACTTTATTTACACTAGACTACATAATATTATGTATCATATTATGATATCTAACGCAGCAGTTTTTCCCTGTGTTGGTCCGGGCTCCTTTGTAGAATAGACCATCTGCCTCCCTTTGCCGAGCAGCTCGCAAAAGGCGAGCATAGGCTTCCCGTCACTAACATCGTGACATCTGACTAGGTGGTAGAGTTTCGCAGCGACTCGCCCGGATTGGTACCACCGCCTTACCTATTCCTGCGCCATAACGTCACGACGTGTTCCGGTTCGGAGGGTAAGGTAGCCGGTAAACTTACTTTTGCTCGAGGCCTAACATCCCGGCCTCTGGTTGGCAACGCACCATTACCACCTTTGGTGTCTCTAGGCGGCGGGAATTTCTTACCATCAAGAAATCTGTCTGCTTGTTTGCCTTCCAATGTCATAAAAAAAAGTGACGAGAAAGTTTTGTGAAGTGAAACTTGTTTTCAGTTACACTCTACGGGAAATGATGTCTCTGAGTAGTCACTTTTTATATATGCACACTGCTGCACACACGCACACACACATTTTTATTACTATTTTCTAAACAAAATTCATAATTAAAACATTAAACGTTGGTTGTACTCTACCATAAAACCTTATCCAAGGTATTTTAGCCCTGCCCTGTGCTTGGATTATACAAAAAAGTTCGCCTCAGATAGGATTTGAACCTGTACCCTTTCGTCTTAATTCTTAAGCCTACGAATGTTCTAACCAATTCAGCTTCTGAGGTTCCAACTCCTGTGGCAAAATTTTTAATTCCTTTCTTCATCGGTAACGCGGGTAGTAATGTGCTATAGATACACAGTTCTGAGTAGGTACCTATTAAATGAGTTCATCGTTACAGATAAAATTCTTATTTATAATGACGATAGAACGATTTTTACTTTAGCACTTGCCCTGTGCTTGGGTTAAATTTCTATAAATTTTAAAAAACGAAAAAAGAATCCCTTTCCATGTATCTATAGGACATAACTGCGTGTTAACGGTGAAGAAAGAAATTATGAATTTCGCCACAGGACTTGAATTCTCAGTAGCTCAGGTAAAGCTGTAAAGGATACAGGTTCCTGTAACCTGGGGCAACATTTTTTATTTAGGTATTTAAAATTTATAGAAACCTTGGCCAATCTTTTACAGTCCCTCACAGAACCTCAAGAAAAATATGAGTAAAGCCAAGATGTTTCAACATTTTAAAATGATATTAGAAAATGCGTCAAAGAGACCTTACAAGGTAGAATCATGTCAGAGTAAAGCAACTCGACACCATTCACTAATCCTCTTATCCTAATGCGAGATGTCGGGCCTTTTCACATATGTGATATGCTTTAATAATTCAACGCTTATGGACCTTATAACCTCAAACATGACGCTGAAACACGTATAGGACTTTGAAGTGAATTTCATACAAGGATTTTTATATGTGCTTTATCATACACTGATACATAGGGTCACCATGATTGGCAATTAAAAGAAACTTTCTTTTATAATTTTTTTTTTCATTAATAGTGAATAATTTTACAAACGTTGTGTGTTTATAAAACTTTTGAGTTTTTTTTATACAAGAGGAGATAAACGAGCAAGTTGGTCAACTGATGGATAGTGATGACCGCCGCCCATGGACATACGCAACACCAAGAGTATCACAGATGCGACCTTTATTTTTTTTTATTTTTCAAAGATATAAAATAAGAAACAGTCATGTGGCTTAGCTGATATGCGAAAAAAAGGTCACCTATGACCACTAAACAAGTTACTAGTGTAAGGTAGGGTACCTTAGGCTGATATTATAGACCACTGTAAAAATCTATCGGCCCCTCAACCCGAAGTACTTAAAAACATATTAGCGAATAACGACGTTATGGCTGGAATACGGAAGCTGCTCGTAACAAATATTTTTTGAGAAGTCATATAAGTTTTTATATAATATAACATATATGGATAGAAAGATATATGTAAATCGATCCAATTTTTATTGAAAACTTAGACTCAATTTAGATTTTTAAAGTATTTTGGTAAAATTTCACACAAATAATTTTTGAGTAATATTGGCTACTTATATTTAAAAAAAATATCCAATATGATAATAACTGTTTGGCAACGTTGTTTAAATAACAAAATAGCATCAAATTAAAGGTCTTAATAAGAACAAGTAAAAAATATTTAACACGAAGTTTTACGGTTGTATTTTAACGTATATTATGAAAAACTGTAGTATATGGTACTTAATAATAATATTATATTCAACCGTTTACGATTCTGTTTAGCATCTCCGTTATTTTTAATATTAAAGTATTTTATGTTAAAACAACTGTACCCACTTCAGCTATTGTCTTATAACGGAAGGAACAACATTTTAACCGAAGCATTTGAAATACCAAAGCGATAATTATTATTGATAGTCCTGTATATACGAGAATAATAGATACCCTAGCATCCGTAACACTTATTAAATATGAATGACATGTTTCTTTTCTATATCGTTCACACGTCATTGAGTACATTCACAAACATTAGGCGCTTAGCTCTAATGTTGATATATAAAAATTGCAAAGTTGTATAGCCTTCGTTTTTAAATATAATGGTGACAATATCTAAAAGTATTTTTTAATCCCTAACAAAGAATATTGTTTTATTTATGCTTGTTGTGAATAAGCGATAATAGGTATCACTGTACATGAAAGGGTTGACAAAAAGACTCGGTTCGGTTCGGTGATTTATTTTCTATAGAACATTCGTTTACACGAACACATCCAAAGGTTGCTATTAAAATTAATACTTTTGTTCCCGATTTTGAACTTAATAAACATTTGATGGTTGAGATAATTCGTATTAAAACTGTCAGTCATTGTTTAATTTCATTGTTATATATTTTTGATTTCAATATTTAGTAAGACATATTTTATGTCGCGTAGCCTACCCCTGTATACGTTTCTGCTGTGCATTAAACACTTTTAAAATAAAGGTATATGTTTCAAAATTTAAAACATTCTCTAAAATTATACTCTATTTTTTTTTCCAAACGAGTACCAAAAAAATGTACTGCATTGTTATTGGTCTACATAATCAACATTAAGTTAATTTCAATCAATCAGAACGTGCCATTATAATTTGACATGAGAACAAAAGCGTAGTGCCAATCGCTACAAACACTACATCTCACTCTATCAGTATAGAAAATATGCGAGGGACATACTCTGTACTCGTTTGTTAAAATAAACAGACTATAGTGACATCCCTAACTCTCGACAATATGATGCCGATGCAAACATAGACAACAGACATACACAACAGCAGCAACATGTACAGATATGGTCAATATACTTTCCTTAATCTTAAATAAAAGTAAAGTAACTTCACGCCCATATCCTATCGAAGAGTTAGGCAAAGGCACAACCAGTATCCACGACTAGCCAAAGACACTAAGTCCCACAATGTGATAGGTGGCAAGTCTATCTACAACTGTGCACATATTCAATCCCGAGCATCTTCATTTTTATTACAAAATTGAAAAATATACATTTTATAATTTTTGAAGTGAAAACTTCTTTAGCGGCGTCGCACACTTTTTTGGAATAGGTAAATACTTTTAAGCTCGCGTCAGGACACGTGACCTGATCGAAAATTCGTAAGACGACGTAGGGCACTTTCGCGAATAAGTCGGCACAGGGCGCTTGCAGGAATGTTTGTGTTGTCATGTTTGTGTAAGATGGCACGATAAATCAATATTGTATTTTACCGCATAAATTATTGTACTTTCATACTGATAATTAAGGCAATTCGTGCAAAATACTCCTTAACCATTCCAAAATATCGAAAATGCACACAATTCAAGTTTCCACTTCTGCCGGCACTTCCGGAGTGCAACCCGTCGTTTTTTGTTGCCTGACCTAGGAATTTAACCAGATATCTCAAGATCGAAGCCGGACCGCTAGACCGCAGATAATACGGACATACAATCTAATACAGTCCTGTATATTTATGATACATGGTAACAATACTATATGTCATCTCAATGAATATGTTCCCTTTCAATAAGACTCACGCATCATTGAATACATTCAAAAGGTACTGGGATTTATTTATCATGTCGCTTTACCATTGACGTCAAATTTGTGAATTTGTATTTGGGTTTAAGATGGTTTATTTATACCATTTTCTTTGTAGCTAGGGGAAAATTACTTTCCAATATTACGCATGAATGATCCTTGATTACATTATCCTTGTGATCGGTATTTAAGGAAATTTCAATAGATTGAATAAATGGCGTTCATTGGTAATATTTTTTTTGATCTGGTAATGAATGTTTACATCCTACTAGTATTATAAATGCGAAAGTCTGTATTTTTGTTTGTTACTCCTTTACGCAAAAACTGCTAAGCTGATTTTCATGAAACTTAGCACACACATAAAGGTTAACTTGGATTAACACATAGGCAACTTAGGTAACGTAGGTAACTAAGATAACACACAATTTTATCCCGAAAAAATGTTACTATGGGACCATTAAACACGGGAGCAACGCCGCAGGAAGTTAACGAAGTATGTTGTAACAGTAGTATTGCATATAATTCAAATGAAATGATTTTTATTTATCTACATTTTTTCAGCAATGCTCCCTAATCAATTATTAATAGGAAATCTTATCTTATAATTTAATGCTAAATTTACAAGTTTGACTTTTTATGAGTACTTCAATAAGTAAGGCATCTAAGCAAACAAAATTTAAGTATTTTTATAGATTTCCCTGGGATTTCATAATTAGATCCAGATTTGGTAGGAATTGTGGTCCCATTTAGTATTTATAGTCTCTCGAAAGTACGGTCTTTCAAAAAAATCGGTTTAGAAATGACGGAGAAATCGATTAAAATAAATAAAAATGTAGCATTTGAACGAATAACCTTATTTTTTTTCATGTCAGTTAAAAATAACATTATGCTTACTACATATACAACATAACTCCACACCAGCATGTCTAAAAGAAAATGCCAGTAAACAGACCCACTTTTTCATCTAGCATAGAGATCGTTTTTATATACAATTTTCTTAAAATCCAAAAACTCTTTTAATAATGGAAAAATGATATAAATTATATTCAGCTAAAAGGACATGGACCGATTCCGCCTTTAGTCCAACAATCTAAAAATTTATTCAATAATTATTAAATTATTTTTAGTTTAATTAGATTTAGTTCATAAAAAAAACAAAATTCTAAGGGAACATAACCTCAAGTTTTGTATATATTTTCCAAATGCGCACTACACAGAAGAAAGTGTCCGTGGTTGGCTTGATCTCAGAGAAAAGTATTGATTGATAACAGTATTTTAAGAATTGTGTAGTGTTTGTTGGTTCCTGGGCAAATTTGTATGGAAAGTGGTCCATGGTCTTTGTTATTATGCTAGCTTGTAATTAATATCCAAAATACAAAAAGTATTTAAAATAGATAAATACTAAAATTTATACCAGAGAGCTTAAAATAATATGTAAAAGATTTTTATACTCCCATTAATATATAGTGTATTTTAGATATCCAAACCTTTAAGGTTCTTAACAAGATGGTGAATCAAATATAATAGTTTGTATGGAACCCTTTAAAGCTTCATTTTCAATAATAATATTAGTCAAACTAAGGATTGGCAATGAACGATATGTAGGTACGCCCAAAACATTTAAATGTAAATTAAAATTATAAAACTGTAATTATGTAGGAGTAAGAAATGTATACTATTTTGCAATTAGTTTATAAATCATATTTTTTGTTAGTAGTTAACATATTAATTGCAAAACTGTATTTTATTAAGGATAAGCTCGTTTGTGTGTATTGATTTTTTATATATTCTAGTTTTATTTTATCATTAAGTACCGTGTGAACAGTTAAGTGGTAAAGATATAAATAAATTCAAAGCGACTTTTGTGCTCGACTGTATTACCAGGTAGATAGTATTTACTGAAAGTTCTCGACTCAAACTCGTACAAACAAAACTCATTTCCTTAGAATTTAATCGCAGAAAAGTTGATGTTTAAATTGTAGAACAAACTATTCCCAGCGGGAGGCTAGTTTAATAAATATCTTACTTTGAAATTCGTAAGATTTGACATTTTATATTGTGCTAGGTTGAACTTCTACTAAGAAAATGTCTGCTATTACTACTACTACTACTTATGTATCATGGTCAGGCAGCTCATAAATAGAAAATTATTCGGATAACATTAGCATCCAGACATTGTTATAGTTGTAAATATGTTATATTTCTTCTACTAGTAATGACCGCGACTTTTTAGCGTAAAATTTAACAAAAAAGTTAAGGAAAGGTAGCCTGAGATACTTACTCCTTATGATATCGAGCCGAAGGACATCAACTGCTGGTCATAGGCCTCCCTCAAAGAGCGCCACGTGTCACAGTCACCAGCCACTTGTAACCAGCGATTGCCGAATGAAGTAAAAACCAAATATTTTAACATTACATACACTCCAATTTTATATACCAAGAGGTATAGATTTAGGTAATTAATTTTTTCTCATACAAAAGCAGGCTAAGTTACTACTTATAAAAAATACCAGCCAGTAAAGGTCCCGTCAACAATATCCAGCCGTTTCAAAGTTTAGTTGGAACAAACAGATAGGCAGAAAAACAAAAATCGTAAATATTTTATTTTGGTATATATGTACTGTATATCCATTTATTAAAACTTTGGTATTTTTAAATTACAAAAAGACAGTCAATTTGGTGTATAGATTAGTTGAATGTTTTTTTTGTAAATGGCCAAAAAACAAGCACACAGTTCATCACATCATCATAGCTCTTTTGATAGTTAGACACTCTCATGGTATATAAATACCATAGATATAACGCTGTCCTGGGACCGGAAGGTTAGACCTATTATTATCACCGCTTTATGTTACTTACTCTTAAACTCACACAGTCGTTGATAATATTCGAGCATAAGGTTGCCAATGCTCTGATTATGTTTTCGATATCTATAGGCAAATTTCCTACATCATTAGATAAAGGTGGATTAAGACGTAACCAATGCACTCACGACTAACCGAAGAGACTAAATCCTACAATGTGATAGGTGGCAACCCTATCGCCAACCGGGCACATATACAATCCCGGGTAACGTTATTTTTATTAGAAAATTGAAAACATTCATTTTCTATTTTATTTTATTGCTACGGATCGAACCTGGGACCTCGAGAAGTCAAGCACGACGCCGGATAGCTAGACCACAGAGGCGATATCAGATTAGTATTCTACGTTTAATTGCATCCAAGACTCAATTCCGCATCAATAACATCAACATACATGGAATAATTTCATCTGATATCCACTTATCAATCTTGAATAATTTGCATAGCTTTAGAGTCTATACTAACTTACTATACTATTATCACCCGTGTTGATCCGGACTCCTTTGCAAAAAAGACCATCTGTCTTTCTGTGACAAGCAGTTACTAAGGCATAGACTTACCGTCACTAACACAGTGACATCTGACCAGGTAGTAGAGTCTCCCAGCGACTCGCTCGGATTGGTACCACCGCTTTACGTATTTCTGCTGCCATAACGTCAGCGTTTGACGTTGACGTATTCCGGTTTGGGTAAGGAAGCCGGTAAATTTACTTTTGCTCGAGGCTATCCCGGCGTAAGTTTGGCGTCGCACCATTTCCAGCTCTCATGCTCTCATGGAAATTCGTCTGCTTGTTTGCCTTCCAATATCATAAAAAAACATCTTAATTTATCACTTTCATAGCATTACAAGATAGCGAATAGGCAGGCTTCTTTCCTAATAGGAAGAGACCTAGTAACAATGGATGTTACTGGTGCAATATAATAGCCGAGGTCAGACTCGACACACCTTAACATTGCTTTACCACATTAGTGTTTTATTTATGTGAAAGTTTATCGAACAAACACACGGTAATCCTGATGATAAGAGACAAAACTTGACCTTAACACACCAAAGATGTTACAGGTTCGTCGCTGTCCAGTGGCCCGGATGTTATTCCTACCGGCAACAGAGTCATTATGGCAATAGCAATAGGTAAGGCGGTGAACCCCAACCCGGGCAAGTTGCTGCATAGCACTCTACCACCGGTGAAATCGGTATGATGGTAAAGAAATAGTTTTACTAAGTTTTACTTTAGCATGAGAGATAGAAATATGATTACCTCATCATAACACCGTTTAGGTTAAAGTACTTTTTCTTTACCTTGCTATTGAAGATGTGATCCTTCATACTGTTCTTTACGAATTGTTTTTACATCAATGTTTTTTAATATTTCATACACATCATTTACTTAGTGGTAGAGATAAGAAGTTACTACTATTTACTACTTGTTTACTACTTACTTTAAATGACTACTTTCTCCCAAAAAAATATTAATATTTTTAACCTACTGCAAAGACGGAGGAGGTTGTCAATTTGACTGTTTTTTTACATACATTACATGACAAATATACATTGTTACGCGATTACTCAAACTACAGTCAAACAATTTTGATGGTTTTGTTTTAGAAATATAGCTCACACGACTGGTGATTTTTGAGCTATATTTAATTGTGCATATTTTTTAAATATTTGCATATTTAAAAAAAATGTCTTATCTTAACTTAATTCTACTCTACTAGTTGTTGCCCGTGGCGTTGCCCTGGATCAATACTGTCCTGTGTTAATCTAAGTTACCAATGGCCAAGTTATATGTGTGTGGCACATTTTATAAAAATCGGTTCAGCAGTTTTTGCGTGAAGGCGTAATAAACAAAGCAATAAACAGACAAACTTTCGCATTTACAATATTAATAACTCAAAAACTACTAGTAGGATGTTTATAGAATTTATGTGGGACCATTTAAGAACCATTTGCTATCTATATATTATTCTATATCTCTATATATCTATAAACTATATGTCAAAGAAATAATGCCAATCAAATCGCGACGTGGTATCCAATGAAATAGTTGGAGTCGATTTTGGAATTTTACTGCGCTTAATTATTCTATACATAATTTTACGTACACATCTATTATGTATGAATTGCGTTTTTGTATACAAATTTTATTTTTCTTTAGTATCACGTACGACGACCCGTTGTATACAACGAAATCGTGACAATCTTTGCACTCCTAGTGCAGTAGTACTCTTTAAACTATGCGCTTCGGCTATATTCGTCAAGCTTCGGAAATCCGAATGTATTTTAATAATAGATGTATTTTATAGAGATCATATATACCACATAATTAATAATTTTCCTTAAATTTAGATTAGGTCAGCCAATTTAAAAATTAATCTATAAAGTGTAAAAAGAATAAAAAGTTTAAGTTTGGCGCATAATTTAAATAGTAGATGTATCGCTTCATCGCGTAAAAGAACATCTAATAAACACAATTTTATTCTAACACTATAAGTGTGGATGATTGCTCACACTGTGCCAAGATGTAGACACAATTTACACTTTCTCCCCGACATTTGCCGACAATAATTGTTTTGAAAAAGCTGTAAGGAAATGTAACAGTAGTCTTATTTGTGTTAAGATATTTGGGTCCTCGCCAAATATAGTGTTGACATTACCGCAACCCACTCTAAATGGTAAATAATACAGTAGATTATACAATATCTTTCTTAAAAACATTTCTACGTTGAATTATTTTCAGATAATATTTTCTATCATATCGATCGTATATATAGTATCGTCTAACGTGTGTTTTTTCTTTAATTTCTATGGTTATAACGTGAATACGTGGCCACTAATAAATTTAATTTGTACGTTCTTTTTGAATAGATAGGTAGCTAACGAATCGGCTGTGGTACTTTATACTTTGTAATGGTTTGTAGTTTATAATTGAAAACGTATTTTTTTATGTAGCCTGAAGAGAGACATTTCGATTCCAAATCGAAATCGTTCGACCGTTTTGAGTTACACTTAATAATGCATACAATTATCACTTATCTTAACGACCTCATAATATTATGCACTATTAAGTAAAACTCACAAACCACTAGTAGGATCATGATAAAACTATTATGGAACCACTTCGCAATCGTCTTAAAAAGAACCATCAAAATCGGTTATTTATTTGCCGAGTAATCGCGTAACAAACACACAAAAAAAAATTAAACATACAGTTGAATTGAGAACCTCCTCCTTGGAGACGATTAAAAAGGCAGCAAATAGGCACGCGACTATCCTAATGGTAAAAGACAACTGCAGCCTGTAGGAACCTTAAAAGTTGTGTTGTCTTGTGGCTGGGGTGTTAGGACAATCTTGCAAGTCTGCATAGGGATGTCAGGCGAATCGTGCAAGTTTACTTTCCAGACCGGAACGTGGCATTGTCATTGTGGTGGCAGGAAGAGGTAAGGCGGTGGACCTTTCCCTGAACCTGGTGGCCTCTACTACCAATGGTGTAGTTAGTAATAACCGTCTACCCTCCAGACCGGAACGTGGTATTCTCATTATGGTGGCAGAAAGATGTAAGGCGGTTGGTCTCTTCCCGGACATGGTGGTCTCTACCACCAGTAGTCTAGTTGGCCCCATTATTAAACTGAATAAATTAAAACTTACTGAAGTGTAAATATAAAACTGACATATTATTTAAACTGAAGAAAAGGGTTATTTTCTTGTAAAAAGGCAAGACAACTATTGAAGTAGCCATTCTGTGTTCTATTTGATTTTACAAAGAACAAAACAAATAGTTCAATTTAAAACAAACCAGGGACATGTCGGAATAGGACTGAATAGTTCCCAAATTGTTTTCTAAAACTCAACCTTTGGCATCGCTTAACAAACCAAACAAACTCTTAAGTAGGATCCTAAACAAACAGGCTAAGTCTTGACCTTAACTTCGCAGAAACTTTGCGCTCTTTAATGAAACTCCTGATTATTGGGAAAATTTCTTTGTCATTTTCAGACAAGGGCGTAATTTGCAGAGGATTTTTTATTAAATTCTTAGAATCTTATTGCAGATATATTCTTTTTCATTGTATTGAAGATTTATTGAAAAAAATCGACTTTATTGAAAATAAAATGTAGACTTTAATTTTAATCAGAATAAAATCTAAAAACAATATATTAATTATTAAACGAACCTAAATATATGTGATATTGATAATAATGATATCATCTTTTTTATAATATTGGAAGGCAAACAAGCAGACGGATTTCCTGATGGTAAGAACGCCGTCTAAGTCACGCCGCCTAGAAATACCAAAGGTGGTAATGGTGCGTTGCCAACCTGAGGCTGGAATGTTAGGCCTCGAGCAAAAGTAAGTTGACCGGCTACCTTACCCTCCAAACCGGAACACGTCATGACGTTATAGCGGCAGGAATAGGTAAGGCGGTGGTACCAATCCGGGTGAGTCGTTGCAAAACTCTACCACCTAGTCAGATGTCACGGTGTTAGTGACAGTAAACCTATGCTCGCCTTTTACGAGCTGCCTGACAGGAAGGCAGATGGTCTATTCTGCAAAGGAGCCCGGACCGACACGGGGAAAATATATTATTGCAGGTTTTTTTTTTCCATGTATTAAAAAATTTATTCAAAAATCAATTTTTTTGATGAAAATGAAAAGTGGACTTTAATTTTTATCAGAATAAAACCTAACAATATATTTGTAAGCAAACACATTGTAGAGTATTTTTATTTAACTTTATTAAACGAACCTTAATATAATATTATGTATTGTCATAAACTATTATATTTCGGTATATTATAAATTACAAACTGATTCGATCCTAAGATTTGTATACAAACAGCCCGTCCTATCTTTGCACAGGTGATCAAACTTCAAAGTTGGTACATTTAAACTTTCTTGAATCAATCTGTATATTTTTTAACCGCATCAAAATCCGTTGCGTACTTTTAAAGATCTAACTATATAGGCAGAGGAAAGCGATTTTGTATTATCTATGTAATGACAAGTCAACAATATAGTTACATTTACATACCGTATATAATAAAAACCCACACAAAAATTTAGAAAAGTTAAATATTTACCTTACAATTATTGCCAGCCTGATACAAATCTTACCTTGGTCAAGGAAAAACTAGATAAGCTAGACATTGGAAAAAGTAATAACTTCTTATTGTAACAATAATTGAAAGAAATTTAAATGAAAAAAGAAGTAGGTAACATTGTGTCAAACTGTGTTCAAATATCGTTTTGGTTACTGGTAACGTTACGTTAATCATCTTTAGGCTCTAAGATTTCAAATGTTTGTACAAGTATATAATATCATCTGTCTGAATCTTAAATAGCTTTCTAGAATCATGTTTGCTTCAGTAAATACATATTATTACATTCTATAAGAAGTGTACTTAAAGAGATTTTCTTAGTATTAGATATTCAAACCAGTGAGATAAAAGAAAGATTGTGATTGAAAGTATTGGTGTAAAAATGAGAAAGGGCATGTTTCGTTGGTTCGGTCACGTGGAAAGTATGTTAGATGACCAAAAATATATACAATGCGAATGTGGACAAACGCAGGTACCCGGGGAGACCTAGGTTGATATCCTACGATCAATTCGATCGGGTTTCGTATGTGAGTATTGACAAAAGTCTTCGAAACTGGCAATTTTCTATGAAAGGAGTAAGGAAAGGAGTAAAAACCGGTAGGAAAGTTTGTATAGATCGTGATATATTTTCGCTCAATACTCTCGCCTACCCGGTAAGGGATTCGGCGTGAAGAAAACAAAGTAGGTGTAAATTACTTTGTAATTTTTACTACCCAGCAACAACGAGAAAACACGTTTACTGGCGGTCATCTAAAAACACAAATATGGCAGCAATTTGTCAACTTGAGCATAATGACATTAATTTTTTTGTAAACCAGGTTAGAATAATTAACCAGGTTAAACCCCTAAACTAGATTAGATCAACTTTTCGTGGCATTTGAATTATTGCTAATTACATATCTTTGTAGTTTTCAAATAGAGAGTACTGTAAACCAGCATTGTGTGCGCCATATATCGATGGGGAATATTATTTTCAATATTCCTAGTATAAGTACTTGTATTGATGCACTTATGCTACCAAACTTCATTACTATTATAAAGATTTTTTTATCAAATATTTTAATAAGTATAGTTTTTAGCTACATACTCCTTTTAAGAATATCAAATCACGTATGGGGTGTTAAGACGATTTTTTTCTTTCTTTCTTTATAGCGGCTAAAGAAAGTATTTTTTTAACTTTTTGTTATGCAAATTCACTGACGCTCTACGTCATCTACTCTTTAAAGTAAAGTATTTTTTTTATTTTTATGATAATGGAAGACGAATTTCTTGATGGTAAGAAATCCATGCCGCCTAGAGACACCAAATGTAGTAATGACGCGTTGCCAACCTGAGGCCGAGATACTTGGCCTCAAGCAAACGTAAGTTTACCGGTTACTTGATCGCCCAAACTGGAACATGTCAATGGTAAGAACTGACGTTACGGCTGCAGAAATATTTAAGGCAGTGGTACCAATCCGGGCGAGTCGTTGCGAAACTCTACCACCTAGAAAAATGTCATGGTATTAGTGACGGTAAGCCTATGCTCGTCTACTGCCTGGCAGAAAGGGCAGATGGTCTATTCTGCAAAAGAGCCCGGATCAAATAGATAATATTCATTTGAATAATATATTCTATACTGTTTCGTTCTACTTTACATATTTGTTATTCGATTTCGGAAATATTTATTTGTACATATCGTTACCTTCTTCATCGCTCAAGGGGAAATCTTTTTTTTATATTTCAATATATTGGAGATTTTTATCAATTTTTTTTGTTTGCGTAGTTTTTAATTAGTGGTTTAAAGTGTATGGGGATAGCCGATTATTTTCTTTCTTTCTTCATGGCAGCAAAATAATAATTTTCAGTAATTATTTAATGTCACTAAAAACATGTTTGTATATTTATTTTGACGTTTAGATAAAATTGAAAAGTAATACTATTTTTTTCAAAAAGTATCCGCGCATTTTATTTGCTCCAGCTTTGAATGAAGCCTAAATTTTAATTAAAATAGAAAACAGTTTTAAGGTTAACACATGAACATTTTTCCGCTTTTCACAGCACCTGGCTTCTTTTTATACAAATTTATAAAATCTCAATTATAAAATGTAATTAAAAAACCAAATCATGTTTCCGTCTACACAAAACCTAAGCTTTATGAAAAATAAACAAAAGTGGGAAATGCTAATTAAGGTTTTCACTTTATTCAAATAATGAAACGTATTTGGCGTTATTCGGTGAAATTTCCACTTTACATTACCTTGGGATCAAGCTTTCGCAGTAAAACTAATTACGTTTTTTGTCCCAGATAACCATTCTTATCTAAAATATAAGCATCATAAATAAGAATGTTATATTTGGCATTTAGGCTTGAACCACACGTACCACAACCACACCACAGTGTAGCGACAAAAGGTGGTCAAGAAGAGATTATATCTGAACATTGTCGCTATAGTTTTATGAAGTTGCCTAATACCGACAATATACAGAAATTATTGAATTGTCGCTGAATTCGATACGGTAAATGAGTATTGCTTGTGGTTGCGATGCAGTCGTGAAATGGTCGCTATCAACCACTTCGTCAATAAATATGGTAAAACGTGGCCTGTGTGAATTCTAATATTCATTTTCAATACGAAATTGCGACCGACTACGACTTGTGGTTATGGTTTCAGTGTTTTTGTAATACGTGTGGATCAAGCCTTAGGGGTGAGCGTTGGAGTTAATTTCATAGTCGACTTTTTTGTAGAACATTATTACTTATTAACTGACAATAGTACAATTCCACGGCATATTTTACAATGAAATTTATAATTAACAAACTAGAGCTTGTGATAAAAATAACTACGTTAGTAAAAACCGACTTCAAAACTAAAAATTAAAAAATGATAAAGATTTAATATTAATTATGTACTACCTATTATTTATATGTGCCCATTACTAATATGCTTGAAGTCATGCCAAGCCTTATTAATATATAATAATTTAGTACTTAGACCTGAATCAAATTTTTATGTGACCAATTCGAAGCTATTCCTCGGAAAAATCGGTGTACATACATTAAAAAAATATACCGGCCGAGTTGAGAATCTCTTCTTTTTTTAACTCTGTTAAAAAACAACTTTTCTCTAAATCAAGATGGCTGTTGTTGAAGAACCTCTTTTCGCTGAGTTCTCCATTTTTAAGATTAAAGCACCGCGAGCGCGAGCTCACAGTGAAGCCGCAGGCAATACGCGATATGTGAAGTTTGAAAGAGTTAGAGCTCCAACTACGCTAGATTTTATCCTTTCAAGCAATAAGAAACTTTACCATTTTTTGGAGTGAAAACTTCTTTTGGAACTTTTTTTGAAATGGGTAAAAACTTATAAACACGCGTCAGGACACGTGACCTGATCGAAAACTAGTACGACGAAAGGAAGTATCCCCCTTTCCTTCTACGGTGCGGTGAAAACGTATGCCTACGCCTGCTGTTTCGTTAAGACGGCGCAGGGCGCTTTCGCGAATGTTCGTGTTTTCATATTTGTGTACGATAGCGCAATAAATGAATATTGTATTCTACCACATATATGATAGTACTTTCATACTGATAAAGCAATTCGTGCAAAACTATTCCCTAACCATTCCAAAATCTCAAAAATGCACAACGTTAATATTTAAATTTTCACTTCTGCCGGCACTCCCGGCATCGTTTTTGCTCAAAGAAAATACGGTATTCCCCGTGTTGATTCGGGCTCTTTTGCAGAATAGACTATCTGCCGTCCTGCCGGGCAGGTTGTCAAAGGCGAGCAGAGGATTACCGTCACAAACACCGTGACA
>NJDD01001796.1:98589-115854 GCA_002245505.1 Calephelis nemesis | reverse complement strand
CGTTTGTGTGATGAACATTCAGATGTCTGCATTTCCGGATCTGGTTGTTTATCAAATCTATTTTAGTATCTATTAAGTATTTCTATCTCATTGCATTGTTTAACACCCTTATCAGCAGAATATAAATTGCTCACTTTGAAGTTAGATTCAATTTGTGTAACTCATTCAGGAAAATATATTTATTTATAATTTAACTTACATACGGCAATTTCAATTTGATTTATCTGGCTCGTGATAAATATGCCGCCAATCTGAAAAGTTACTATAGCTAATCGTGGATGTCCTGGTTACGCCTCTGCCTACCCCTTCGATGTGAGCGCGAAGATATTTTTTTTTACTTTAACTTCTATAACGTGGTTATTAATTTCCCAAAAACAAACAAACATTTTTAAAGGCGTTTTTGTACACTTGTTAAAGGCTTTTCTTGTTTAAACTTTATTGTATTTTGGTTTAACCGCGACTGTTGAAGAATCTCAGAGTAAGCCCATCCTGAGATCCTTAAAAGAGAAGAAATACCGTTGTTTTAAGGAACATCGAAGACGTAAAAAATAGAAAAGTATCTTCACTCTCGTATACCAAAAAAATAGGCAGATGTACAACGACTATCCTTGACTAACCAAAGACATTAAGTGGCAAGCTTATCGCCAACCGGCCACATAATATTTAGTTCCGGGTAATATTTATTAGAAAATCGAGAAAGCATATTTCCTTCTCCGGTCCGTTGTCAAACCTGAGACCTCATGACATCAATTCCAACACCGGTCCGCTAGGCCACAGAGGTTGAAATACAATAACTTTAGCATTTCATTAATACATTTTGTTTACTGTATAAAATCACTGTCAGAAAATAGTTACGAAAGCTAGCGATAGCCAAAGCCATTTGAGCCAACCACCCATCATGCTCTTATCTCCAGGGATCGGGCCTGACAGACTAACACTTGACAGAAGGGAACTATGTGGTTGAAGTTGAAGTACTTTTTTTAATAACATGAAAAAATAGGTATTTTCTGGGGGTATTTAATTAATTTAAAAATCATTCATTTTCATATGCATGGTAGGTACAATAGGCAAAATAATTCTTAAAGCTACCACCAAATCGGAACGCTCACTGAGAAAATTCGGCGAGAAAAACTCATTGGGCTTGTCTTTTTTTTCCTATTGTCAACCATACTAATACCTATTATAAATGTGAAAGCTCGTGTGTTTATTACTCCTTCACGCAAGAACTGCTGAACCGATTTTCATGAAATTTGTCACACATGTAGAGGTAACTAAAATTAACACGTAGGATAGTTTTTATCCCAAAAAAAATTCGTGTGGGACCATTAACCACGCGGGCAACGCCTCGGCCAACAGATACAATTATATATACCTACCTACCTACTCGTAAAAGAGATGAAAGAAAGAAATGGTAAGGAGCAATCAATCCCAGGCATTGTTATCATCTAGGTTCTAGATATTCTGCAATTTTCCACCTAATAACTTTTTTTAACTTAAATGAATACAGTTTTTAATTTATTTAAAGTTAGTTTTTCAATTATTATTTTTAGCTTTTTAATGTGCTTGAAAAGTTTGTTAGGTAGGTATAAAAACAAGAAATACATTTCGCTTGTAGACTCCAAAGATAGTAAAAAAGGGTAGTAGATAGGTACCTAATTATCGCCAACCTAATTACTTATTACTAAGTTGTTATTACTTAATAATTATTATTTAATAATTAGGTATTACCTTATTATCACTAGGACATCAATTTCCTTACAACGTAAAGTGAAACATGACAATGTCGAATACTAATATCGTAACGGTAGGATTATGTAACCCGGTAATACCTATATAGGTACATACCTACATAATGTCAAATAAATACAATTATAGTTAGTAGGTAGGTACCTATCCGTTCGCAATTTTAGAATAACCGCTTTTTACTAGGTACATGCACATGAATGCGTACCTATGCAGTAAATACCTAAATACCAACCTACCTACCTACTATAATAAAAAAAAAATTTGTCTGTCAGTCTGTGTTTGTTCCGGATAATCTCTGGAACGACGGGAGCGACACAAACGAGACTTTAAGTGGCAGGTAGGTACCTCCCTAGCCAATGTAATAAGGAGTAAGTTAGTCTAACTTAACTTAATATTTTTTCGATAAGTTCCACGCAGACGAAGTCGCAGGCACAACTACTGGTCAAAATACGACTACTTATCTAATAGTTATATTCTTAGAAAGAGCCCTTAAAGTCCGGTTAAGTTAGGTATAAAGACCGCGAATAAAGACATAAAGGTTAGCAACACATTAGACTTTCAAAAAAGAGCACCAAACTATTGTAAAGTCAAAGGCACAACATCATTTACGAAAAACAAGTAGACACAGACAGATTTAAGTTATAATAACTACCTAGGTAGGTACCTCTCTTTTTCCGTCGGAGGTTGAAAATTCGTTACTTAAAAATTAGTACTTACGTGTTTTACATTTATAATAGAGTTCTAAACCTTCATATTGACTTTAAACTCTGACTTTTTTAGTCTTTCAAATAACTTCAAAAAATCGTGCAATTATTTAAATAACATTTTTTAAAAGTTACTAGCGCGAAGACATTTTTAAGTTTATTTAAAACGGTTTTCAAATATTTTTTAATTAGTGTAATTACAAAAAGTACCCTATAAATAATACGATTTAGAGTCGAAATATTTTATAAACCTTTATTTAAATTTTGTCTTACTGTTTATAACAAAATCTTTTAAACTAAGCAAAACAACATAATTAACGTCAAAAAATAAAAACATAAGTTTAAAATAACTATAAAAATAAAATAAAAAGTATTTACCATTAGTTCCATTCAGTCCAATAAGTAACAAATGCACAAAAACGAGAAATACAAATTGGTTCCTTCCATTTATGGTGTTATCACACTCATTGCCACCAACATCCACCATACTGCCACCGAATTACACAAGTCTCTACACCATTTATTTATTTACATGTTTTTACTCACAAAGTAACAAAAAAGTTTTAATATCAACTGTCATATTTTTATCTGTTCTAAAATGACATTATTTTTGAATTTAGAACGTTTAGAAGTTGAACAACTCTACGCGGCAAAACATGACGTTCGAAAGCGTCCGCTACGCGACCAACCGGCGTCAAGTCGTGTGTAGTACTATTGACTCCCTCTCTCATCTCTTTAGAAATGGGGGGATCGAAGGCGCCGTTCTGTTGATCTAATGGGTTATTACAACTGCTTGACCCAATGTAAATAAACTATAAGTGCCGTGAACCTATCATCATCCGTCATGCTGTAACCAATTGCTTAATTCCTCATGTATCGTAATAGGAGGACAAATAGTTTTTATTGCTGTACTTTAAATACACGTCAAACATGGTATTGAAATAAACACTTAATATAGTACACTGAAATTTTTAAATACCGATAAAAATTGGTGATTACTTCTTTGGAATTTGAAATTGAAAGATTGGGAAAAATAATTTACATACCAAGCAACCACTCAAATGATTTGTTGTAGCCGGTTGACGTGAGAACGAATTAAGTTTTAAATAGGCTTAGACTTTGGACTTTTAACCTTGATTGAGTTGAAAAAAAAATCACTCTTACTGAAAATCCTAATACCTACTTGTTTTAGACGTAGAGTTTTGTGTGGGGACACGAAAGTGGTCCAACTGCCGCACTTATTCCTTCCGCCATAGCGTCAGTGCTCTCAACTATCGAGGTGTTCCTCGATCTAACCCCAAGGTAAGCAAATCGTATGTTTACTTTATAGGTGTTAATTTACTTTCGTACCAAAACAAAATCAAGGTTTTTTTTAGGATATTGAAAGGCCAACAAGCAGACGGATTTCCTGACGGTAAGATACTCACGCCGCAAAGAGGCGCTAAAGTTTGTAATGATGCGTGGCAACGCAACCTGAGGTCGAGATGTTAGGCCTCGAGCAAAAGTAAGTTTACCGGCTACCTTACCCTCTAAACCGCAACAAGGCATGACGTTATGGCGGCAGGAATAGGTAAGGCCGAGAGTACCAATCCGGGTGAGTCGCTGCGAAACTCTATCACCTAGTTGTAATCTTTATTAAAAGTTGTAAGTAATTTACTACAGGTGTTCAAACAGAAGTGTATAAATATGCTAAACAATGTATAGAAACTGGTAGTAGTCTTTGCACTCTACCAGACAACCTAACACATTTTTTTAATTGCTATTACATTGCTATTACATTAATTACTTGCATAAGTACACATACGCACATAAGGCAGGTTTAACACACATCACTTTGCCTTCGTAAAACTAACAGTCATACAAATTTTGCATAATTTATAACATTTTTGGATCGATAGAAGCCGATGCAGCTGTTAAAACATTTGCAGCGCGCGAATTTAACGTAATGTAGCTCAAATATCAATGGCGGAAACTGTCAAACGTGCGACAAAAAAGTTTAATTTCATGATATTCGAACTTTGAATTTGAACTGAAATTTCAGGAATAAGAAACTTTTTCTAAGTGTTAGCGGAAGCTGAGTTCCCTTAATACTAGTTATTAATCTGCTATTACTTATTATGCAGTAAAACATTACCCACACTACCATGCATTTGACACACACAAACAAATATATTTATGATAACGATAAAAGATCACAAATGGCGCACTAAAAAGTTTGGAAACAAAGTAGTTGGTCTTGAGAAATGAAGATGGCGTTCTTATTCGTCGTCGAATTTCGACCAACGGTCGACCACTAGTATTAAATAACCTCCTAATTCTTATTCTGTAGCTTCAAGTAGTAGGTAGTTTAAATCAATGGCGCGGACTATCAAACGTGCGACTTAAAAGTTTCTTAATTTTTCGGAATTCGAATTTTAAATTTGAATTGAAATTTCAGGAATAAGAAACTCTTTCTAAGCAAAGCAGCAGCGTGCAGAAGCAGCGTTCCCTTAATTCTAGTTATTAATCTGCTATTACTTATTCTGTAGTTTGAAGTAGTAGTTTCGCATAAGGAAAAGAGGATTTTAGCATAAACATAATATAATATGCGTACAGAAAAAAAAAGTTGATTGGCGGTGGATTTGCTACCTATAAAAATATAAAACTAAATAAATATAAATTATACAAATTGCTCTAACCATGAAGTAAGCAAATTATTATGTGCTTGTATTTTTTAGGTGTTATTCCACGGTATCAATACACAAGAATACTTAAATAGATACATGGATAAATTTAATAAATACCCCGACCCAGAAATACAGACATCTAAATGTTCACCACACAACTATCTGCCCCCGTTTGAATCGAACCCGATCCTCGTGATGAGTCGGTGAATTTAGGCGTGAACGCTAACCCTTCGACAACGAGGCAGTCAAAGTAATAGATAGACCCTTAGCTAATCGTGTCTGCCCCGGTTGTACCTCTACCTACCTCCTTGTGTATAGGGGTGTGAACATACTTATTTAAATACATAAAAAATATACATCATAACTTAACACACCTATTTTACCATCGGTGTCAACGAGGTATTTTTCTAACCATCAGAAAAATATGCTGGTTGTTTTTCCAAACAAACTGTGTTAGATTTAGTTGGAAAAATAAAAAAAAAACTTAATAACAATTACACATAACAAAGCGTAGTACTATTTAAATTATGCGCTTCGGTTACATTCGTCAAGCTTCGGAAATCCGAATGTATTTTAAAGATATATATCTATATGTTATAGAGTTGTTATTACATAATTAATCATTTCGCTTAAATTTGTATTAGGTCAGCCAATTTATAAATAAAAGTATAAAGTGTAAAAAGAGTAAAAAGTGTAAGGACGAAGCGCATAATTTAAATAGTAGTACTCTACACGATTTTGTGCATATTGCACTGACATTACTAATAAGAAAATTTAAATATTGTTCAAAAAATAACAAGAAAATATTTAACTCCAAAGTGGCAAGTTATGTGATTGCAAACGATGGTAATACCAAAGACAATACATATTTACTAATCTCTGGTAATACTTAGAAATACCTGTTAGGTATTATAATTGTACTTTTATGTTTATATAAAATAGTCAATTTTTTTCCGTTCAAAGTTACAGATATAAAAACAAATGAACCTGCAATATATTGTATCCAAAGACCACAGTTGCCCTTTCCCACCAAGAAAGCTTTAAATATGTCCACTGTCTTATGACAAAAAAAAATGATTGTGTATTTTGACGCTAAACTTTTTCATTAAGAACATAAAAAACTTTATTAGCACTCAAGCAAAAATTAAGGGTTAACAGTAAAGTTTATTTGACTTTTCAGTGCTCAAACAGCTGCGATATTAAGAATAAAATTTCGCAGATGTCTAAAGAGTTTAATTATAAAGAAACCCTTTTTCATAAGACCCTAAACTTAAAAAGAGGTTTTAATCGACAATCGTCTATTATCAACGTCGAACTTTACTTATAATACTTCGTACAATCCCAATAGGTTACCCTAAACTTAACACCCCAAACGTCTAACAAAAAATTCAAAAGACTATTCAAAAAAGGAAACGAAATAAAATACGGCTTATTTCATTGGATGTATTTGTCGAGTTAGCGCATGCGTACGGGCGGGCGCCGACAAAGGCGCTTTGCTCAAATAAAAAACGTTCTAATTTCAAACCGGTCTCCCTCGCCGCACGCGCTCCTGCGCATCCCTTATCCATTATTATGCTGAAGAGGTCATTCACAGTTCGCACAATAGCACCCATGAACTGTTAAGTCTGGTTCCCTTTCAATATTTTAAATTTAAATCTTGTCGATCTTCTTAGAAATTGGGTTATAAAAACTCGTAATTCAAGAATAATTTTAACACATTATAGGACGTAACTACCCGCGCAAACGGTAAAGAAAGGAATTGAAAATTCGCAATAATATTTGAATCCTTAGAAACGCAAATGGTTAGAGCATTCTTCGACTTGAGTTTCATCTTAAATGTGTTTAAATCCAGTCTGGGGCGATTTTTTTTCTTTCTTTAAAAAAACTTAGAAATTTACACAGGAGTTTTGGCGCCATCGAGAGAAAAGAAGGACAAAGTTTTTTTTATAATTATTGAATTTTGTATTGATATTGAGTGAAATTAGTCAGTTTTGGTGGCATTTTGTTCAGTAAAAGTGCACAAATGAAATCATCATGAGAAAATCAGCGAATCGTGTATTTCCTCGTTGCCGCCAAATTTCATTATATGAGCTTGAGTAGTGAGGCCACATTTTTACCCAAGAGCCTGATGTGACTTACTGACGACTTATGACTGATAACTGATTATAATTGAATAAAATCGATATAAAATTTGATGCAAATTTCTACTTCACTAAAGGCAAAATACTAACGTGAAGGCCAAACCATAAATAAAGAAAGAAAATAGGTATGCATATCTAATTTACCCTTTTAAATTTGTACAATACTAGTTAACATAAAGCATTCTCGTCCCATAGATAAATAACATATCAATATCCTGCATTCAAATAAAATTGTAAATGGAAAATTTAAAATAGGAACAAGCGATCGCCTGGGATCATTCAATTTACATTTAAAAAGGATGTCGATCCAAAATGACGTGGATTAAAAGATTTCGGCCGCTTCAATGTTTAATAGAAAACAATTTCACGCGTATGGAAAATCTTCACGTAGTAATTAATACAGTATTATTTGTAGACAGGGCCGTATTTTGAAAGAAACTACGTTACAAATAATTGATAGTAAAAGGCGTTACTTTGCGGGAATCCATACTAAAATTCAAATAAAATCATTTATTTTGCAATTTGTTACCAAAAATTTTATACTTATTGTAGCGCGACAAAACAGGTAAGATAGTGTGCAATGAATAAATTGGACTTATCAGATGTCAAAGACCCCAAATATCTCCATAAATATATCCAGCTCTACACAACACACACACACTACTAAACTTCTTTATTAGCACCAACAACTATTAGTTTATGCTCGACCTTCGTGGAGTGGCATTGAATTCTCCTGATGGTGCTCCGGTTGCGAAGCGAAACGTATTTTTTTTATAATATAGGAAGGCAAACAAGCAGTCGGATTTCCTGGTGGTAAGAAATTCACGCCGCCTGGAGACATCAAAGGTGGTAATGGTGCGTTGCCAACCGGAGGTCGGGATGTTAGGCTTCGAGCAAAAGTATGTACCCTGAGAACCAGAACACGTCATGACGTTATGGCGGCAGGAATAGGTAAGGCGGTGGTACCAATCCGGGCGAGTCGCTGCGAAACTCTACCACCACCTAGTCAGATGTTACGGTGTTAGTGAAGGTAAGCCTATGCTCGCTTTTTACGAGCTACCTGGTAAGGGAGGCAGATGGTCTATTCTGCAAAGGAGCCCGAACCAACAAAGGGAAAACGGGGTTGAGTTAATAGAAGTATTGTTAGATAGTATTGTCGTCGTGAAACTATAAGGTACTACTTGAATATACTGTCAGTAAATAATGATTTCGTTAGGATGAATAGAAGTAAAATAAACTTCATCTTTCATGTATGACTATACTCTTAAACTAAAATGTTTACCAAAGAATATAGTTTACATGAGTAAATTTGAAGCGACCGATTTTTAAGGATATACCTTTATTGCCTTCCTCCTTTTATTGGATTTTATCACTCAGTGATCTCGTCTTTTCGTCACAACAACATGTGGAGGAAAAATCGAAATGTTTTCATCATTTTGTGTCGTTCCGATTTTATTACCTTCAATAAATGGTTCAATAACGACTTGTATTTCGTTTATATTTATGACGTCAAAAGAGAGATATAAACAATATGATCCGATTTAATATTTTCTTTGTTTTAAAGGAAGTAGTTGACTCCATCGCTTTTTTTGTAGTCGACAGGAATTTAATTAATCCAGGATGTTGGTCGAACTTAAGGATATTTCATACGTATGAGTCTTTAGTGAGTATGTATTTTTTCTTAGTTCTTAAGCCCTCGAAGTCATAATAATAAGTAAGATTCGTGAATGTGAAACCCTAGTTTCTTACAAAAAACAATGAAAAGAACTTCTTCTTAGAGTTATTTAGCTTTGTTCGTGTAGATAGTTATATTTCGGTATATATTATGTTTAGTATGTAATTGTATTAGTATGTAGTTATTTTTTTTGTATTGTTTTGTACACCAGGTCTACATATTCCATTTATTGTTTCCCTTTAACGGGTTGGCTGGAAGAAATTTCATTCATTTGAGATAAGCTCGCCCTTTGTACTTATGTTTATTTTAGTCTTAAGTTTTTCTGTATTTATTTTTTGTTGTGTACAATAAAGAGTTAATAATAATAATAAGCTGAATCTATACTTGTTATCGTCGACACTTGGTGGCATTACATTATATACCTACCTTCACACTTTTTTGAGGTTAACGTTATATATAAGTTATATTATAAGGACTTTTTATGAAGTCTGTTTTAATTAAACATTCAGTAACTATTTGATTGTCAGTTACAAGATATTTTATCTTTAGTTATAAAGTTCTAATTATGCTGTAAAAATAAACCGGTTGGCTTTAGCGGAAAATAAAGTATTAAATAAAGTGTATAGTGGCAAAGTACAAGTGTTCACCTCAAAAAAGTGTGTGTATATATTCAAACTTTTATATATAAACATTTTAATCAATGCTCGAAGTTTCAACATGGTAGTAGTAATATCAATCTAACTTTACTATCACTTTAGATTTTGTTTATAAGACAATATTCGTTTTATTATTTCAAAAAAATAGTTGGCATTGTAAGTTTTAGAATGCTTAGTTGGATTCTAGCAGAAAGTTTTTCAGTCTGTCTGTTACACTTTCACGGCTAAACTGGTGAACCGATATTGACGAAATTAATATGTACATAGCTGAAGCCCAAAGTATAAAACTGTTTTAGAAAAATGTATCAAAGTTATCCCCTTAAAAACAACAGGACTTTGCGTGTATTGCAATATAACATATCAAAAACACAAAACAAAAATGTTATACGAACAGCACTGACGAAGTAGCGGGTAACAGCTAGTCGTCGACAAAAATGTAGCCCCAAATCCGTCTCTGTGTTTTTACCATTTGAGTACAGTATTACATTCCCATTTTATCGAAATTATGCGTAAATAAAAAGATAATTTATATGTTTGTTACAGTAATGGGTAACACTTAAGTTGAGAATTCCATATAACCGTAATACTGATAGTGTAGAATTTAATTAAATCTTTTAATTTATAGCATGCGGGTGCGAGATAACTTACTAATTAAGATGTCGGTGTAAGGCTGGCTTAGATAATTTGTTTTAAAAATTGACTTTTTCCGGGCTGTACGATTTTACGGCATGTTACCAAATATCCGAATAATTTCAGTGCATAATTTAGTTAACAGTATTAATACTTAGGTTTTTTTAATTTAAGCTATGCAGGACTTTTACTCTGCAGGGCATGTTATACATAGGTTCTTAAAATTTATTTTTCCCCCCTGTTGGTCCGGGCTCCTTTGTAGAATAGACCATCTGCCGTCCTGGCAGGCAGCTCGTAAAAGGCGAGCATATGCTTACCATCACTAACATCGTGACACCTGACTAGGTGATAGAGTTTCGCAGCGACTCACCTTGATTGGTACCACCGCCTTAATTATTCCTGCAGTTATAATGTCATTGCTTGCCCTTGTCGTGTTCAGGTTAGGAGGGTAATTTAGCCAGTAAACTTGCTTTTGCTTGAGGCCTAACATTCGGGCCTCAGGTTGGCAATGCACCAAAGGTGGTACTTTGGTGTCTCTAGGTGACGTGAATTTCTTACCACCTTGAAACCTGTCTGCATGTTTGCCTTCCAATATCATAATTAAATAATGAAAAGAGTTATCTTCTGTGCCTGGTTCTTATATTCAAGACACAAACCACGCTTAAGCTTAATCTTTTTGTTTTCGAACGGTAGTTTTTTGTACGTATAGTAATAAATCTAACTACGGTCGTTCGTTGTCTATTGATAACTCAAAGTAATTTGAGTAACTATGAGTAACGCTTTTTTACATTTAGATAAACAACCAATAGTTATACTATAATGTTACGATTCGTTGATAGAACTGGGCTCATATGAGATACCCGAGTTTTTACAGCCATACTGATAGACAAGTTGACAAAAACTCTAAAAATGTGTAATAATATATATTACTAGCGGCCCGCCACGACTTCGCGCTGTAATGAAATATACATACATATACAATATACATATAATACAACAAACCTTCTTCTTCAATCACTTTATCTATTAAAAAAACCGCATCAAAATCCGTTTCGTAGTTTTAAAGATTTAAGCATACATAGGAACAAAGGAAGCGCCTTTGTTTCATACTATTTAGTGATCATGGATAAAACTAAGTTCTGCAAGCGCCGAACATACGAGTAGGTACGTTCCCCAAAAGTATTGACATCGACATGAGTTCAATCTCATAATATTTAAACAATTCAAGGTTTGAGTATTAATATCATATCATATATATCATATCGCCTCTGTGGTCTAACGGTCCGGGTGTTGGACTTGACTGCATGAGGTCTCGGGTTCGAATCCCGGGTCGGCCAACAAAAGGAAAAATTGGATTTTTCCAATTTTCTAATTAAAAAAAATGTTGGTCGGGATTGGAAATGTGCCCGGTTGGCGATAGGCTTGCAACCGATCACATTATGGGACTTAGTATCTTCGGCTAGTCGTGGGTGCCCTGGTTGTGCCTCTGCCTACCTATTCGGGGATATGGTCGTAAAGATACTTTTTAACTTTATTAATATCATAGCTGCTGTGTATCTTTCATTTGATATTTTATTATTGATCTTGTTGAGTTACAATGACAGGAGACGTAATTTAACTTAATACAGGTTAATTGCTCTTTAAATAGGAACTAAAGCAAAGCTATGAACTAGCAGACCCGGTGAACTGACATTAACAGTAAAAAAACAATATCCCTTGACATTAACAACTACTAACAGTTTGTATGGATAAAAAGATTTGTTTTCTCATTTTCCCTTCATTTTTTTTCGTAAGAACCTTCTCCTGACATAACTAACACAATAAAGTTATCCGCCATCAACAACAGTCCATCCGCCGCTTACATAAGCTGGGATAGATTTTTGCTAAAATCACATGCTATATGCTACACAAACTTGAAGCTCTAAGTCTAAGAACTATTTTAATATACAGTAGCTTGCTAGTTGCTGGCTTTTGTAAGTGGCTCAATTTTCCCTTACATATGTTAGGTACTTACATATAAAATTGGCGTTTTGTATGGGAAGAACAAAAAATCGAATATTTTTAATATAATATATTTACTTAATCAAAGTACGAAAAAACATTGAAATGGGAATTAATAAAATCTTTAAAGACAATTTGGACGGCGTAACGCAGTAATTTTGCGCGTTGGCTAGATTTCTTTACTCAATTTAGATTATTTTTAGAAATCCGTCCACCAAAACTAAGCAAACAATTGGTAAGACTAAAACAAAAGTCTAGCATTTTTTTTATAACATTGGAAGGCAAACAAGCAGACGGATTTCCTGATGTTAAAAAATTCCCGCCACCTAGACACACCAAAGGTGGTAACGGTGCGTTGCCAACCAGAGACCGGGATGTTAGCAAAAGTAAGTTAACCGGCTACCTTACCCTCCGAACCGGAACACGTCATGACATTATGGCGGTAGGAATAGGTAAGGCTGTGGTACCAATCCGGATGAGTCGCTGCGAAACTCTACCACCTAGTAGGATGTCACGGCGTTAGTGACGGTAAGCCTATGCTCGCCCTTTTACGAGCTACCTGGCACAGGAAGGCAGATGGTCTATTCTACAAAGGAGCCCGGACCAACACGGGGAAAAAAGCATGTTACCAATTTGCTTTAAGCCATCATTGTCTCGTTTCTCCGGCCGTACACGGGTCCTGTTCTGTAGGTCCAAATTTACAGAAAGAAAATGTTGGAACCAGAAACGGTCTGCCATATTTTGTAACACAACCGACATACTCATCATTACCCTTTAAAGCCGTTTTTTTTTATTTTCTAAACTGAGCGACACAAACAGTAAAAGCAGAATAAATAGCAAGTAAATGACGACTTACGAAACACAAATACATTTGGAAATAGCTGTATTCGTTTGAATTTGGAATTTCCAATCAAAAATGAGAAAAAAGGATGATCAAATCGTACCTGATGACAAAACGATGGCGTCACAATATGACATACCTATACTTATATGAAAAATATCCTTATTTTTTAAGATCTTAAAAATAAAAGAAACATCTCTTTAAGTAGCCTTAAATAAAACTTTTCTATTTATTTATTTTTGTAGCTTTTTACGATTCATTTCGCATATGAAATCACTTGGTAATCAAAGACTGTCACTATAAATTATTCACTTTTTTCTAGATCTTTACTGTAATTCAGTTGAATCAGTATGTACGCATTAAAATACTATGTACGTGTATGTGTATGTATGTCTAAACTACACGTGCAAATTAAGAGAAATATAAAATTTTATTGAACTTTCGGTCAAAATTTGTCTTTGAAGCGGAGCAGACTTCACGAGCCGGCTGGACAGACCACTCTCTTTGACATCGAACTCTAGCCGTTTGATAGACAGATAAAAAGCTAAAGTGAATGAAACGAATATAAATAAAAATAGGATCCATAATTATCCTCCGCGTTAATCGCTTATTACACTTTTATACTATGCCAAAAGTAAAAGGTAATTGTATTTATTATTGACGATACGTATTATGAAAAATTGTGGCTATTTAGGTATGATTTTTTAACAGGATGATGTTTACTATATAAAAAAAACGTGGGAGACATTTTGGGGCATGACAAAAAAAGTCAGGTCCATTTTCTATAGAAATGTTGCCATTGTTCTTTGTTATTGAAGTGGCCAGTACAACAAATCGTCAATTTTATATATAAGGACCTAATACAAGGTAGTGAAACTATGTAATAAGTGTTTAGTAATAACACATTCTGATCCATTGTTTGAATAGTGAACACTATTAATAAACGCTTTACTGAACAATTGTTAATACGAAACAAACTATTTCATTTTTATTATTGTTCCGGCTATTCAAATGGTTCCCGGGTCGGCGATACCTAATAATATATTATGTTTAAGCAGAAGTTCCCACATTTGGTAGTCACGAAGAAAGATAGACGCTCAAAGCAAACGCTACCTGAAACGTGCCCGTGATATCAATGATGCTCCTCTATTGAAATTTGACTCTATTTCACTGAGGTGCTGTGTACAGTTACCAGCTAAATACATGTTAACACATTTTTTATAGCAATATATTCCTAGTGTCAATACTTTTTTTTTATTTATTTATGTTTCATGTCATTAGAAGGCAAACAAGAAATTGACAGGCAAAACAACAAGCGACAGCATTTTCAATATTCTCATATTCAATATCAATAATGATGATAATTAAGTTTTTTATACACGTATATATAAGAGAAGGCAAAAAAGCAAGTAGGTCACCTAGAACAAAGGTGGTAAAGGTGCGTTGCCAACCTAAGGTCCGGATATTAGGCCTCGAGCCAAAGTAGGTTTACCGGCTACCTTACTTTTCGAACCGGAGCACCTCAAAGGCAAGCGTTGACGTTATGGCTGAAGGAATAGATAAGGCGGTGTTACCAAGCCGGGCGAGACGTTGCGAAACTCTACCACCTAGTCAGATGTCACGCTATTAGAGACGATAAGCCTTTTCTAGCCTTTTACGAGCTTCCTGGCAGGAAGGCAGATGGTCTATTCTGCGAAGTAGCCCGGACCAACACGGGGAAAACAAGCAGAGAGGTCAAGACAGCAAACAAGCCCACGAGAGACAATCGTAACCAGACATAATAGATGCTATAGTTGGTCGCTGTCCTGTGGCTGAGATATTAGGTCAGTTATACAAGTCCTCAGGCTACCCTACCCTACGAATCGGAACATGACGTTATGGTTTCAAGTATAGGTAAGGCGATAAACTTTGTCCAGGCAAGTTGATGCATAGCACTCTACTGCCAGTGGTCTTGTTGGTAAAGACCTATTTAAATTACGCTTGCCTCTTATAAGCTACTTGGCAGAGAGGAATAGGTCTTTACTCGCAGGTCTGGACTAACATTTGGATTTTGAGTGATTTGGAGTTATGGTAGCATTGAAGTTACGTCGTCGAGTTTTTCTAGTTGTACTATTAAAGGATAGCGCCCATTTG
This sequence comes from Calephelis nemesis, assembly GCA_002245505.1. Lineage (NCBI taxonomy): Eukaryota > Metazoa > Arthropoda > Insecta > Lepidoptera > Riodinidae > Calephelis > Calephelis nemesis. The sequence goes on along the minus strand of NJDD01001796.1, from coordinate 100,661 downwards.
AACGGGCAGGAACGAGTCGCATGGGCGCAGATTTATCCGCTGCAAATTTCCACGAGGCACCCTGCTTGCATACTCCGATGCGGCCTACAGTGACCAAATAACATGACATCGCTATTAAGAATAAAGCATAATAATGGCATTTTAACGGTAAAGTGTCGTATGAAGCGCCACTAGAGGCGCTACTTTCCATACTTTAGGATTTTAACATCGAGTCGCATTTCTATTTTATTGCTTCACTCTTTGGCGCTGAGTAACGGAAATCCGCCGATGCGATTCGTCCCAGCCTGTCTCAGTGCGTTTTGCAAAGCGATTTCCTTCAGTGTTCACGGTGCTAGTGTCAAATAACAGCTTTTAACTATTATGAGCTACTAAGTAGGGACGCTGTTAGCATATACCTCGGGAACAATAAAACATTTATTAATAAATGCTCATGACTGTACTTACTGAAATATGGACCTTAACTAACATAAGGTATTCCACATTTTTATTGCTTCATACCAGAAAATCTATAAAACGTTCTCGCCACAGAATTTTAATATCCCACCACACACTTCTAATAATGTGAAGTGTAAACATTGTTTGAGTGTTTTTATTATCCTCACAATAATATTATTTATGAACAAATTATTCGTATTGCTTCCTATGTTATTAAAGCTTGTATTGCAAGTGAAACTTACGCCTATATTGACATTGCAATACGCTGAATGAACATGTATAACGAAATTTATACACATCTATGATCATCGCAAATAACTGTCCTTTTCGGAAATCGAATTTAGCTCATCATCATCAGCCGGAGGACGTCCACTGCTGGACGTAGGCCTCCCTCAAAGAGCGCCACAAGTCACGGTCACCAGCCGCTTGTATCCAGCGACCCCCAGCGACTTTGACCAGGTCATCAGTCGTTAGCTCGTTGATAGTCAAATATTCAAAATTACTAAAACAAAGACTTATTTATTCCACACTTATTATAATTAATTTTCGCGAAATAATTCCAGAATCTATATATTAATACGTGATAGCAAAACTTTGGACGCCTTTTCACGAAAATTGCGCAGACGCAGGAGCATAAAATTTGGATGGAAATAAAATATGCGTAGGAGAAGTGCAGAACGCTTATATTTGTCAATAATAATGCTTATAAAGTACATTAAATCAATAATTAAAACATTATCCATACTAAAATGCATTTGACACCCAAACAAGTACGAGTATATTGATGACAACGATAAAAGATCACAGATGGCGCACTAAAAAGTTTGGAAACGAAGTATTTGGTTTTGAGAAATAAAAGTGGCGTTTTTATCAACAAGATATTAAAATTTATTATGGTCGAATTTCGACCAACGAGCGACCCCTAGTCAAATTAAATATGAAAAAATCAATATGTTGCAATGTTTTGAATTTCATCATGGTTGGTCCACGCCTGGCGTAAATCCCCTTTAAATAAACACATTTTCACATCAACAATAAAGTGTGGATTTTAACTTCCGTTTTGGAATAAATAATTAAACAAAAGAGATCAATCCAAATGAAACAAATGTGAGTGAAAACAGACACGCCAAGATTCCGTGAACATTACCGGCGCATGCAGTGACCCAAAATTTCGTGGTGAACATACAAACATTAATCACATCGCGATATGTTTAAAAATGATTATTTTTGGGAAACGATTATACATGACCCATTTTAACACTAATGTGTTTCTGTTCATTATTCCCATTAACACTAGACATGCGAAAATGTTTGGATATTTAGATTTGTGTATATTATGCAATCACACTTCACACCCGACTGTAGCGTCACTTTTAAATCTCGATTTCGAGCTAATTGGAAATTTAAATTTGGTTTGTGTCCTTTGTACTCTTGAATACAATACTAGCAAATTTTCAAAATTTAATTCCAAAACAATTCAATTAATTAGAAGCAAAAAATAACGGTTTCGATATAAGAAATATATATATTCCATATATCAATATTGAATATATCTATTAATAATTATAATATAAATAAATTCGACATGTTGAATTTTTCTGAAACTCAATAACAACGATTCGCTGGTATTTTGTTCA
>NJDD01001796.1:80566-94667 GCA_002245505.1 Calephelis nemesis | reverse complement strand
TTTTGTCAAAAAGAACCGGGTAATTAGATCGTGAAATACCAACCTAGTCTTCCCACCGGGAACCTATTTTTGTCAATCTTTCATCTGTCTTTGTTGTTTTTGTGTGTTTTTTCATTTTGTCTTTGATGAAATATAACTTAATCATAGTTGGCATTTTAGCTTTCAAAACGTGATCGTCCAACTATTTCTTTGGGTACTTAGTCGCAATTTGATCATTCTTTTTCGAAGATAGCATATGGTTCCGAAATGGTACCACATAAATTATATCAAAACCTTACATTTGAGTAATTTTTTTTTAGGTTTTCGAGTATTTTATGAGTATATATTTTAAATTTACGACCGATTTCATCATTGATGAGTTTGTCAATATAAGAAAAAATTATGCAACATTAAGTATATTAATTATATGCTAGATGGTAGAGTTTGGCAGCGACTCTTCCGGATTGGTACGAGTACCACCGCTTTACCTATTCCTGCCACATTAACGTCAATGCTTGCCTTAGATTGGCAACGCACCATTACCACCTTTGGTGTCTCTAGGCGGCGTGAATCCGCCTGCTTGTTTACCTTCTAATATCATAAAAAACAGTTTTTGCAATTAACTCAAAAATCACTTGTCGGATCGTGATAAGATTAGTCATGAGCAATGTCTTTAAAAAAATCAATCATGATAAAATTGACTGAATGGTTTCTATACTATTCATTGACAAAAAGGAAAGGATCCCAAAAAAAAACTGATTCCAAAATAAAATTTGGTTGGCCTTAGTAACATATCCCCATTTATTTTTAACATATTTGAAAAAGGAGGTTCTAATTTTTCAGTGTTTTAGAACTTCTAATTAGATCAACCAATTTTGATTTTTTACTATGCTTCTCAGACAGACTTTAAAATTAACAGAGGTGAGATTTTGGGTTATTATTTATTTAGTACGTAGTCGTAATAATGTTTCCCAATACATTAACTTCTAATATAATAGCGACATACTTACTAAAATTTTCGTAAAAAAATATTTTAATGGCAAGGAAACTTGAAGCCGCTTTTTGCAGTTAAATCACATGTATCAAAACAAATCTGGAATAGCGACATACTTACTAAACTTTTGGTAAAGAAAATGTTATAATTGCAAGGAAACCTGAAGCCAATTTATACAGTTTTACGTGTATCATAACTAGAATATCTTCGATGTATAGAACATAGACACATCTTTACATATCCAGATTCCGATGCATAAATTAAATAACTTGCAGTATGAAGCAGTCATACATGTCAAAAATATTACCGATAATCCTTCGATGAGCTCAACAAAATTAGAAAATTATTGTAAGTACAGCATAAGTAACAATTGCGCTTAAATAATTTATGGGCAAGCGATGTTAAAAGGTGCCGCGTAGGCTCGGCGCCTTCGCCTACGCGAACGCCTCGACCGGTCACTTCGACCGCAAATAATTTGCAACCTGCTAATGGGTAACCGGGTTGGTACAAGTCATGAGATAATTGACTATATCTATATTTATATCACTTCTGTGGTCTAGCGGTTCAGGTTGGACTTGACCGCACGGTCCCAAGTTCGATTCCTGGGTCGGGCAACAAAAAGAAAATTTGGTTTCCATTAAAAAAACCGCATCAAAATCCGTTTCGTAATTTTAAATATTTAAGCATACAAAGGGACATAGGGACAGAGAGACTTTGTTTTATACTATACTAGCAGCCTGTCCCGGCTTCGCTCAGGTAAAAAAAAAGATATAACCCCTTCCTCTTCAATCACTTTATCTATTAAAAAAACACATCAAAGTTCGTTGCGTAGTTTTAAAGATTTAAGCATACAAAGGAACATAGGGACATAGGAAGCGACTTTGTGTTATGCTATACTAGCAGCTATTTGGCTGTTAGTATATACATATATGATATATGTTTATATCTATATTTTATACTCGAGCGAAGCCGGGATCGCTCGAGTATAAAATATAGATATAAACATTCATCTTCAATCACTTTATCTATTAAAAAAACTATACATACATACTCGTATACATAGGGACAGAGGAAGCGACTTTGTTTTATAATATATAGTGACTTTATCAAATCGCTAAACTCATTATTTAAAGGGGAAATAAAATCTTACATCAAAGAGCTCTATAAGCTTTTGCTTCATGTTGAAAGTAATTTATTACGTGTATCTTCTGGGGCAGCTTAGATCTCATAGTGAGCACAGCGTGGGATGTTTTAGCTCTGTCTATTATCAGCTACGGCCATACACGTCGACTTGTACGGTTATAATGGCTATCAATTGTAAACCAATGAAGTCTGAGGTCAGTTACAAGACAGATGAAAAGACAAGCCAAGGGTTTATGACTGGTGAAGCCTTGATTTGCTCTTCATACAGGGTTTTGTATATTTAGAGAAAAGGTTTTAATGACATAAGACAGCGATGTAACAAACGTCTTTTCTGATGGTAATAGACACAACATAGATGTTATAGGAGCCTCCATGTCTTCTGATCGAAATTTCAGGCCTACCAAGTGCTAATCTACGGGCTACTTTTCTCTTCCGGTCTGTATGAATAGCGGTAGGATTATGTAATATATGCGTTCCCTACTCAAGTTCTGCACAGCACTCTACCCTGTGGACCATTTAACCTATGCTCGCTTTTTACGAGCTGCGCGGCAGGAAGGCAGATGGTATATTCTATACAGGGGCCCAATCACAAAGAGGTGAAAACTATCGTTATTTTTTTATAAGTGAGTGAACAATTTGGTAATTGAGTGAAGAAGTACCCACGAGACTGTGGTAAGCGACAATCATAGTAATATTATAAAGAGGAAAACTTTGTTTGTTTGTTTGGTTGTAATGAATAGGCTCAAAAATTACTGGACCGATTTAAAAAATTCTTTCACCACTCGAAATCTACATTATCCACGAGTGACATAGGCTTTGTTTCATCCAAATCGGTATAGTAGAAGCCAAGTTACGCAGGCGAAGCTTCGTGAAATTGCTAGTAGTGGAATAAAGATGCAACAGATGTTTTTGGTGCGACTACGCCCTGTGGCCGAGATGTTAGGCTTACTGTCCTAGTCTTCTGGCTACCATACCGTCTGAATCAGGATGTAACTACAAATACTTATGTAATTACTACCTATGCTACTGAAGCTACCAATGACCACCTAAAGCAAATTTTGTTTACTTTAAAGTTAAATCAAAGTATTCGTACCTATACCCTGTTGATGTTTAGTATATTTTAATTTGACCGCCTCATTGGTCCAGTGGGGTACACGCCTAACAACACCGACTAACCGCGTGGCTCGGGTTCGAATCCCGACGGGGACAGTCATATGTGTGATGAACATTTAGATGTCTTTTTTTCTGGGTCTGGGTGCTTATTAAATTTATTCTGGTAGGTATACATAATATATAAGTATTTGTATTTACAAGAATCGTTGACTAACACCCATAACACAAACGTATAATTTGCTGCCTTTGGGGTTAGATTCAATTTGTGTAACTTGTCCAGGCATGTAATTTTTTTTTTCTTTAATTAAAAACAATATTTAATATTTGTCTCATTAGTTTCTAAAAAAATGTATACAACTTGCACACATACAACACGGACGTACCTAAACTAAGTACTTAAGTATATAAACTTACATCGATATCATATTATAAATGCAAAAGAACCCACTTTTGCATTTATAATATGAAATCGTGAAAGAAGGAGCAACAAATAAATTGTATGTTTATTTGTTGCTCCTTCTTTCACGTACAAACGGCTGAATTCATTTTGACGACTTGATGTATAGACAATAAAATATAAATAACTTTGAAGGAGAATACAAGCTACTTTTATCTCAATATCTCATCCGGTGAGAAGAAAAAACATACATTGACAAAGCAACAGTTAGTAAATATGTCCAAGTATTGGTCCGTCCGTCCATACATACATTCGTTTGCATAAATATACACATACTTGTAGACCCATACTAGAAAAAGTACTTTGAGGTCAATAAATAGAAAAATGAGTAAGTACTGACATAACATTATCTTGCAAAACACCTAGAAAAAAAACAAAAAAATTGACGAAATAAAACATTTTGCCAAAAACGTTTACTGCACATAAAAAATCCTCACCCGTGAAACAATTTTGACGCCATAAAAATTCCTGTCTATGTGAAATATAATAAAAAGTTTTTATTGCGTGATGTGTTGCATATTTCCCATATTTAGGAATGTTTAAAATGTTTCCCTTTTTATTTTTGAAACTACCGGCATTACGTCTCGACACTTTTTACGAGGCTCGCAGACGTACTTTTTTTATGATACTGGAAAGCAAAAAAGCAGACCGATTTCCTGATGGTAACAAATTCACGCCGCCTGGATACACCAAAGGTGGTAATGGTGCGTTGCCAACCTGAGGCCAGAATGTTAGGCCTCGTTCAAAAGTAAATTTTCCGGCTACCTTACCCTCCGAACCGGAACACGTCAACGGCAAGCATTGGACGTTATTGTGGCAGGAATAGGTAAGACGGTGGTACCAATCCAGGCGAGTCGCTGCGAAACGCTACCACCTAGTAGGATATCACGGTGTTAATGACGGTAATCCTATGCTTGCCTTTTACGAGCTGCCTGGCAGGAAGGCAGATGGTCTATACAGCACAGAAGCCCGGACCGACACGGTGAATTTACAAATTTACAATTTTTTAAGGGGAATTCCCATATTTAGGAATGTTTAAAATGTTTTCTTTTTTATTTTTTGAAACTACACCCGGCAATACGTCCCGACACTTTTTACGAGACTCGCAGACGTACTAAAACTTGTTCCCAAGCTTTATTTTAATTTTCCTCGTGCAGAGTTTCCCCAAGAAAAAACATTAAGTGCTTTGCACGTGGCAGAAATAAAGTGGACTTTTATAGCGTGGCATGGACGTTTCTGTGTTCCTCCATTTTGTCCTGTGTAATGTAAGGCATTAAGCAGGCCTTTACAAATGACACACTCGTAACATGTTCCGCTGTAACACGTTTTAACTGGTCTTGTTACATTGTTGAAAGAAAACAGATTTATTTTTACATGGTTTTTAGGAAAACCTAAATTTAAGAATACTTAAAAATATTTTTTTTATCTTTCCAGCCTGCGTCATAGACTGAATGTATGGTCAATTTTGTTGGTTATTATTTGTTGTGCTACTTTTTGACAGGATAGTGTTCTTAAGAATAGAAATAGTAGAAAAATGAAAAATGTGAAAACAATATGTTGGAGCCTATATGCAATTGTTAATCAACCAAATAAACTCACCAAAGGTTTGATTCCTTCTCTCGCGCAGTGGAAGCATTTATACGAACACAGAAGTAAGGTGGTAGGATAAGGAAATATGTAAAATAAGGGGTTTGACTTCCATACCACGCTGTCCGTCGATGGTTGAAACGCCTGGTTCATCGTCCACGCTGGCCCCATTCGGGGCTGGTTCAACTTTTATAAAGGTGTGTGATATTTTATCGTTATCATTAACATATTGGTTCATATTGGTGTGTCTCAAATGCATACTATGTGTAATATTTTATTATTTGATTTAATGCACTTTATAAGCATTTTTATTTAAAAAAAATTAGCGTTCTGCACTTCTCCTACTTTCTAAAGCTTTTGCTTCACGTATTAATATTATAATGATGATAATGATATGATATGATGATTTATTTAGATTTTTTATCTCTATTTGTCTATCATCACATACGATGAAATTGCTTAGGTACTATCCGAGGGTGGTGTCAAAAGTCTCCTTAATCGGCCTTTGTATGAAAAGAGTAATGAATGTGAAAGAAGCCAGAAAGGTCTGCAAGGATCGTAAGATTTAGAACTTGATGCTCTCTTTCTACAGCGTAAGAGACTTACCGTGAATTATTACCGTATGTATTTATGCGTACCTCTATTCTTTTTATTTCATTGGAAAAAGATAGCTTGCATCTAAAATATGTTTAATTTGATAATAGCAGAATCACTACCAGTAATTAAATTTCGCTTTTACTTAGTGCATAATAATTCATTACATATACAACAACAAAAGACAATTACAGCATGTTGTTTTGGGAGCAAGTAAACAATCCTAAAATATTTCAACCTAAACTAAACCTTGACATAACTGGAGCAAGCTATTTTGGTAAACCATAATTTACAATCACACGCCGACATATTATTATTACAGTTGTATGCCCTTATTAGATATCTGGACAGTGAATATGCAATTTCCTCACCAACAAAATATATTAGTTTGGTAATATTGAAATTAGAACTTACCTATTATGTTAATAGTTTTAGTTCTATTTAGGGTTGCCACTTGATTTTTTTTTAGTTTTACTTTGTACTCTTTATTTTTATGTACTTGCCAATATTAATTACCTGTATCAGATAAAAGATCGTAATATTTTAGATCAGTTGCCAGATGACCGCTGCTATTTTTTAACAATTAATAAAAACTGGTGGTCGCCCGTTGGTCGAAATTCGACCATAATCAATTCTAATATCTTTTGATAAGAACGCTTTCAAAAAGATTTTGTTTCCAAACTTTTCGTGCGCCATGTGTTATTTTTTATCGATATCAACAATATATTTGTTTGTGTTTTTCAAATGCATGGTAGTGTGGGTAATGTTTTATTTGTTGGTTTAATGTACTTTATAAGCATTATTACTGAAAAATATTAGCGTTCTGCACTTCTCCTACACATAAACTATAAGGGTGCCAAATTTTATGCTCCTGCGTCAGCGCAATTTTCGTAAAAAGGGGTCCAAAGTTTTTGCTTCACGTATTAATATATAAATAAAGAAATTACGCATCTTACTTTTTTTTGTTAACAACACAACACAACAAATGTAGAGAACATTTGTTCAATTCAAAATCAATGTTTGTTGATAACAGTGTTAAATATGACACCAAACAAACACCGAATTTTGCAGTTTCAATACTTTACGCCAACCAGACTTCATGGGTTTTATGACATCCGCATTTATGAAGCTTTCGTACCAATAAAAATATCATGTAGTGGCTCCAGGAAGGCGGCGATTCGTTCAAATTGTCTGAAAATGAATGACGATGTGACTGTTCACGTACGGTAGGCCGATATTTTCCACGTTTTATAGGAATGTAGACAAACTTCTGGAAGGTTATTTAACAACTGTGAACAATAAGGCTATATGCAACAGCTTTTATAATTTCGCACAAAATTTTTTTTGAATTGATATATTAAAATATAGGTATTGTTAGAAAGAATATATATTCTTTTCTAAATGACTGTAAATTTTGTTATTGGTATTCTTAATTCAGTATAAAAGATCATTCAAATTTAGAACAAGATACTACTTTTTTCATTTATTTAATCAAACTACCCCCAAAATTTAAATTTTGTAAAATTTTGCATTCTTTTAGCTTTTTAAATAAACTTTTGTATTTATATAGGTTTAGTAGTTTTGCAAAAAATCGCGAAATATGCGAAAACTGATAGCAAAGGAACCTGCTTTGGCTTCACCGGGAGGGTCCCCATTTGAGTGGTTCCAGGGTAGAAGTAGCAATTCTGTTTACACAATTCAGACTATATTAACGGTATGCGGGGATGATCCGCTTGACACATTACGAAAAAATTTGAATCTCAATTTAATACAGAGGCTAATGTAAGAAAAAAAGTTTTTTTTTTCATATACAAAACTTGTATAACCAACTCAATAAAAACTTTCAATAAAACGAATACATAAATATTTACTTCTGTTAAACGTTAAATCAGTGACGTTATTATACTAGCTAAATAAAAATTAAATTTTGAGCTTTTAAATTACCAGCAATTTCGCTGTTCTTTAAATAAATTTCCCCGTGTTGGTCCGGGCTTCTTTGCAGAATAGACCATCTGCCTTCTTTGCCAAGCAGCTCGTAAAAGGCGAGCATAGGCTTACCGTCACTAACACCGTGACATCTGACTAGGTGGTAGAGTTTAGCAGCGACTCGCCTGGATTGGTACCACCGCCTTACCTATTCCTGCCGCGATAACGTCATTACGTGTTCCGGTTCGGAGGGTAAGGTAGCCGGTAAACTTACTTTTGCTCGAGGCCTAACATCCCGACCTCAGGTTGGCAACGCACCATTACCACCTTCGGTGTCTTTAGGCGGCGTGATTTTCTTACCATCAGGAAATCCGTCTGCTTGTTTGCCTTCCAATATTATAAAAAAAGTGAAGCTAACTAAGATTTAGGCATACAAGATTATGGTTACCTTAGTTTTTGGAACAGATATTTTCAACAAGCAAGATTGAATGGCCCAATGGCTACTTTATGTACAGCAAGAGCCAACAGAAACCATTCTGACTTTAAGTAAGTTTTGGACCATAAACTCGTAATCGAAAATACTATTTCGATGTATATTATAATTACTAGAGAGCAAAACCTTAAATCAGATTGCAACTAAGTGAAATATGAATGTTAGAGTAGCATTAAAATGACCTTAATAAAATCACTTATTAGGTTAAGCAAATTGTAAAACGCAGTAAAACTTAATGTAATTTATTTAAAAACACTTGTACTTTCCACAATATCTAATAATATAATAATATATTGTGGAAAGTACAAGTGTTTTTAAATAAATTACATTAAGAATGGAATTCCACCAAGCTCCGACGATAAGAAGTATAGAATCTATCAAAGCAGTAAAACTTCATAAACATACTTCCATTTTCCTTTGCAATAAAAGTAGAATATGATTATTGTAGTCAATCAAATACACATCTAGTAACTTAACGACTTATCAGATTTTAATGTAATTTAAATGAGCCTAAATGAGAAGTGTCGGTGAACAAAAGAACTATGATAATATGTATTTGGTTTTACGGTATCAAAATGTTATTAGTTAAAGATGTCCTCTATTATTTAGGTTATAATATATTCATTTCCATTTCTTCTACAATTTCTGCGATAATTACGGAATCATTATCCTTTTTATTTTGATTAACGAAGAAATTTCTATAGTGGTAAATAAAATAAAAATAACAAGTTTTATACTTTATTACTTTTATACGACGATTAATGTTAACTACTTTCAAGCAAAAAAGTTAACTGTTGTATTAAAATAAGTTAATTTTAGCGCAATAAAACGATTTCAATAAGTTGCTCATCATGTACACGTACTTAAAATGAATATTTTCTTCAATTTCTCTGGGATTCCAATATCTGATTCAGACTTAGTAACAATAGGACCACTTCGAAATTGCGTTTTTCAAAAAAAAAAGAAGAATTTAAAAAGCGGTTCAGATATGACGAAAAAAGAAAGAAAAAAAAAACAAACAACAACAATTTGAATATAACAATTTGTGTATGAAGTAAATCAATATACTATTTTTTCTATTTGCCCGCCACTTTTTCCGGGTTTTTTCTTTATATGATCCTTCCCCTGACAACATCTTAAGCACCAGCCAAATTTTGAGGAACTGTTTGGTATCGGTAACACTTTCGAATTATAAAAAACAAAAATAAAAGCAAGTCATAATTTTTATCCGATTCAAAATATAAGATGCATGGTTATAACGTAAACAGAGCAAAAACCATGTTCCCACCGACCGCAATCGCATTTGCAGGCTGGTGACGTCACTCATGACGGTGACGTGACTAGCACTAGTTATGACATAGCGTGGCGACAAGTGAATCATTTTTGCGGATTATTTTAAATGAATGTTTATAAAAGTAAAGATAACAATTTAGAAATTATATAAATAACTAGCTATCCCGGCGAACTTCGCTCCACTCGTTCGGTTTGTATGAGCAAAATAAAGTACCGTTTTTCCCAGTTTCCTCGCAATTTTCCGGGTTTTTAGTTCATAAGAACCTTCTTTTGACAACAACTAACACAACACAAAAAGAATTACCCAAATCGGTTCAATCGCTCGGAAGATAGGCGCTTACACATTACACATTAGCAATTTTTATATTATAGATGTGTAATTATAAATTAAATTACTATTTAATATTAAAATTTGGCCCATTCTAAAACCCGAAAATATTACTTCCTCCTTTTCAAAAAAAATATCTTTCCTTAGTAAACAGATAACACATCTTAGACACACAAATTACATAACACAAACAAATCACAGCGTATAAACTTGTCTTTGGTCTGGTTATACATGGATCTCGAGCTACAACATATAGTGGCTCCCAAGAGGCGGCGGTGATTCGTTCAAGTTGTCTGAAAAATGAATGACGATGTGGCCGCTAACGTGCTTTGTACCCCCATTTTTCATATTTTAAATGAGGCGTCTAGACAAACCACGGCATGATTTATAAAGCTGTTATATTAAAGAAATTTCTGGAACAGGTAAATAGATCAAGATTTGTATTGTAGAGAGCAGATTTGTTAAAAATAAGTCGTACATATACCAGCTAAATAAACCAAAGATGTTAAATATGAATTGTTGACATAAGAGACTTTGATTTGTGGTTCTTCAGCGAACAAGCTCATGGGTTTCCTTATGTAAGCGACAGCCGTGGCCTATAGAAGATAAATGTTACAGGTGCGTCGGATGTTAGAACTGTTATGCAAATTTACCGACTACTCTACCCGCCCCAATCCTTGCTGTAACTGGTTGAGTTGCACCACAGATATTCTTTTGAGTTCTCTTCTCGACCTCATTTATCCTACTCTCATGCTTTTTCTTACATACTTAACTCGCTTCCATACAACGTTGAGATATGCAGGTTACCAGTAGTGTATTTGTATACCTCCTTAAGTATATCTATTCACGCGGCGTGAATTTCTTACCATCAGGAAATCCGTCTGCTTGTTTGCCTTCCAATATCATAAATATATATTTATATAATCTACGAAACCAACAACTGTCTGGTAACATTAGATACGACATTACCCTTACTATTAATAATCAGGGCACAATCCCGTGAACATTTCTTCAGCACACTCCTGTAAGAGGCCATCAAGTCCGAGTTACGAGCGCCCTGACCGTCTTATTGTCCCAGCTGCCCGTACGCGGCTATTACCTTCCTTTGTGATAAGAATCTCTAACAATGTAACCTTAATTCGATTGCTTTGGTGATACCTTTCGTTTGTTTTTCTTTTTAACGTTTAAATTGGACGTTTTCTCAACAAGTAATATTCTCACTTTTTCATTGATACTAGTATGATTGAAAAGAAGTAAATACAAAATGAATAACATAGAATACGAATTCTACGAGTGTCATATTTTCAACAGGGGTCAAACCATTTTTGGCGTAAAGTAGCTTATTTTGGATATGCATAAATTAACAAAAAAATTTTGTGGAATATCTTCTTTGCAATTAAAACGAATTTTATAAAATTGAAAGATGATGTCAAATAATAAATATTATGACTGTTTACTTAATCTTAACGACAGGTTAAATTATTTAACACTGAGTTATGTTCTTAATAAAGTAAGCTAACTCATTGTGAGAGAAACGTTAAACAGTTTAAATTCACGAAATTATTACTGTTTTGTCTTTGCAGGATCTTCTGGGCTGTATTATTACCATAGTGAGTACAGAACAATAATTAAGTTCTGAATATGATAGAAAAAGAAGGTTAGCTATTTTTTTTGTAATTTTCAAAAACCAGTTTATGAAGTATTCCTTCCTGTAATTAAAAAAAGACATTATCAAGGTTTCCAAGAAATCTTCACCAAGTTACACTAACGGCCAATATTAATAATATTTCTCTAAAGATAGATTTCAAGCAATATTATATAATAAGCAATAGCTGCTTATCCGCCGGCCTATCCTACACCTCATTGCCATGTTTATCCTGTCCACAGATATGTTATTGGCAAGCGATAACATAAAAATAGATCAATATATCAATCTTGGACAACAAGTTTTGGATTAGGATTGATTATTAATATTGGCCGTAAATGTATTGTTAGAAGTTAATCTCAAAGTAATCGGACGGAAGAAGATCCCTCGGGTAAATCAACCCAGCTCACATATTTGGCCGATTTCTCTTTGTCTCATTTGTTACGTCCGTACATGTCCGATGTTTTTTTTGTATCACTCCCTAACGGCTCTTGTTTTAAATGTTTAACTTTAAGTTAGCTTCTAATGCCCGTATGTACGTTTCTGGACCAAATTTTATAATTTAAACGGTCAAGTATGAAGTAATTTAATCCTAGCTAGAAGCTAGCTCCGAGTTAAATACTTAACCCAGGAACGTGCAAGTGGCCTTTTGCCACTTTATCGGATGCCTTAGAGACGTTAATTTACTTGTAGTTTATCACTAATTCAGAGTTTTGTATAGAAAATTTCAACCTAATGACTTATTAAAAGATGATTGACGTCTCTAAGCGCGGCCGTACATTTGATATTTTATCTCAATATTCAATCTACCCCGTGGTGGTCCGGGTTCCTTTGCAGAATAGACTATCTGCCTTCCTACCAGGCAACTCGTAAAAGGCGAACATAGGCTTACCGTCACTAACATCGTGACATTTGACGTGTACCGGTTTGGAGGGTGAGGTAACCGGTAAACATACTTTTGTTCGAGGCCTAGCATCCTGGCCTCAGTTTGGCGACGCACTATTATCGCCTTTGGTGTCCCTAGGCGGCGTGAATTTCTTGCCATCAGGAAATTCGCCTGCTTATTTGCCTTCCAATATCATAAAAAAAAGTGTTAACAGACCTAAAAGTAACAAATTTCTTGGCATAACATAAAAGCGTTAAATATAACTACACAAAAAAATTGTCCCACGTATTACACATGTACGGACGTAACAAATGAGACAAAGAGAAATCGGCCAAATATGTGAGCTGGGTTGATTTACCCGAGGGATCTTCTTCCGTCCGATTACTTCGAGATTAACTTCTACATTTAGTGTAACTTGGTGAAGATTTCTTGGAAACCTTGATAATGTCTTTTTTAATTACGGGAAGGAAAACTTTAGTAACTTCTAAGGAAAATAAAATATTCATTAATAGATTTGTTCACAGTTAACAAAATGAAACTTAAAGAAGCAGTAATTAAACATTAAAAAACCAATTAAACTTGAATACCTTCCTAAAAATAAAAAAAGTTGAAAGACTTCCACAAATAATTCAAAACCAAAATTAGCCAAACATTTCCATCTATTCTCGAGTTTTAGCAAGATTACCGACATGGATTTTATATGACAGTTAAGTGTTGTAGTTATGTGTTTCAGTACTCCCTGGTTTTATAAAATGTAAGTGACGTTATTACTTGTACCACCTTAAATAAATATTAAGTAAAAAGGAGTTTTGGCGCCATCTAGAGAAAATATGGTCGAAGTTTTTTTCATAATTTTTGAATTACGTGTTTATATTGAAAAAAAATAGCATATAGGGTATTTCTTCGCTGCAGCCAAGTCTCACTACATGAGCTTGAGTAATGAGGCCACCACTTTATCCAAGACCCTAACATGACTTATTGACGACTTGTGACTAATTATGATTGAAATCAGATTTTGATAAAAAATGCAAATACAATTTTCTACTTTTCTAACAGCAAAATGCTAACGCGAATGCCAAAACCTAAAGAAAATAAAAAAAAACTGTGGATATATTACACAAATTGAATCTAACCCCAAAGTGAGCAAATTATCTGTTTCTGTTAAGGGTAATGGTCAACGATGCTAATAGACAATACATATATCTAAAACTAATCTCTATTAATACTTAGAAAATAAATAAATACATTTTCGGGTAGGTGTAGGGTATAGGAATTCGGAGGTAGCCTCGCATGAAATCTGTGGAGTAAGGCATGTACGCTAGCCTCTCAACGAGGCAATCAACCTTAAATATAAAACAATGTTAGTTATATGCCAAACATTCTTTTCAGTAATATCTTCGTGTCACGGTGCTTTCAGTCGCATTTCTCCTAATTATTATTATTATTATTATTAACTCTTTATTGTACACAAAAAAAATTACAGAAAAACTTAAGACTAAAATAAACATAAGTACAAAGGGCGAGCTTATCTCAAATGAATGAAATTTCTTCCAGCCAACCCGTTAAAGGAAAACAACAAATGGAATATGTAGACCTGGTGTACAAAACTATACAAAAAAAATAACTACATACTAAATACAATTACATACTAAACATAATACAT
>NJDD01001796.1:69952-80068 GCA_002245505.1 Calephelis nemesis | reverse complement strand
AAATTTCTTCAAGCCAACCCGTTAAAGGAAAACAACAAATGGAATATGTAGACCTGGTGTACAAAACTATACAAAAAAAATAACTACATACTAAATACAATTACATACTAAACATAATACATACCGAAATATAACTATCTACACAAATAAAGCTAAATAACTCTTAAAACTAACTAATGAGAATAGTTTTATAGAAAAATCAAAACGGAATTTCGGTTGCAGCAAATTCAAACAAAACTATGGAGCTACCACCTATGTCAGTAAATTCCGTACGATATTTGTGTGGATTGGAATTTTTGAAACGGAATTCCGAATGTACGTGGCGGCCATAATATACCTATGTACTAATAAACATTTATTATGCTTCATCCAGACGGTTGTAATCACGCCCCGATCAAGCCTTCCACAAATGTGACCTTGGTCGAAACTTTGAAATAAATTAAAATTTGGATTAAATGTACGTTCTTCACAGATGCAAACCAGCGTCTCTTTCTTTTTCTTCTGTAGGTTCTGACCTTCACGTTAGTATTTTGCTATAAGTCAAGTACAAATTTGCATCAAATTTTATAATAATTTTAATCAATTATAATTACTCATCAGTAACAAGTCGTCAGTAAGTCATGTCAGGCTCTTGGGTAAAATTGTGGCCTCATTACTCAAGCTCATGTAATGAGAAAGATGCCGTGGGCAACAGCTAGTAATTATTATATACCAAGATTTATTCATTGAAAAGAAATCGGGTTTTTCCAATTTTACTGCTACCAAATTATTAAACATAAAAAATATGTAAAAGCAAATTTCTTAAGCCGTAATGATGTAATTACAAATAAGAAAAATTACAATGAAAAATTGAAAGTAATATTTCAGAGAACTCAAATATCCCCAGTGGATGTATTACGTCTAACCGGAACAAAAGAAATGAAGCGATATTTATCCTTCAGGATTTCAACGTATTTATGGTCCCCTGCGGACTTTAATTTACGTCCTGATTTCTAATCAAAAATTGTGGCATAGGTACGTATAAGGAAAACATTATTCAATGCGAAAACACTCATTTTTGCATTTTTATATTAATATTGCTTATCGCCATTCAGGATTGAATTTTTGCATATACATATATTCGTGTACGATTTGTACAAAATCTCTACTTGAAAATTAAAATGCGAACGTATGTTTTTTACTTTCACGGGAAAACTGCATCTCACAAACAAATCATAATGAAACTTTTTACGCTAAACTAGTAGAGTTTCGAAGCAACTCGCCTGGATTAGTACCACCGCCACCTATTGCTGCCGCCATAACGTCAGTGCTTGCCGTTGACGTGTTCCGGTTCGGAGGGGAAGGTAGCCAGAAAAGTTACTTTTGTTCGAGGCCTAACATCCCGGCCTCAGGTTGGCAACGCACCATTACCACCTTTGGTGTCTCTAGGCGGCGTGAATTGCTTAACATCAGGAAATCCATCTGCTTGTTTGCCTTCAAATATCATTAAAACAAGGTATTTTTTAAGGTATTAAAAGTGACATGGGATTTATTTTTAATTAATTAAACTCGAACGAAGTCGCGGGAAAATTATTTTAAATAACAATGAATCCCCATTTTCTTCGATCCTTGCTTGAATACATTTACAGTACCTAAGTACTGTAGGTACATAAAATATTTTTTTAAATTAAAATTGCTACATACAAAACGAGGGTAGTAAAAGTTTAAGCCGGCTTGTCTGTTCAATTTTTACACAAAAAATACTAAACAGATTTTTACCAAATTTTATGTAGTGAAAGCTTACAGCCCAGGTTAACAATAGGATAAATGTTACTGCGGGAAATCACTTCGTTCCCATCACTTACCACGACAAGTCACTTTAATGAGTGTACGAAGTCGCGGGCAAAAGCTAATAAATAATTATAGTAAATAAATAATGGTTCTGTTAAGGGAGGTAGTTAATGGTAAAGTATATGGGTCAAATATGGCCACCTTAAGGTTTAGTAACAATATTCTTGTACGACCTAGGACGTATGTCTATTATTTTCTTTATTATCTGACATAAAACATATCTAACTACGAGTAACATGTCTTTATCTGAAATAAGAATGAACTATGAACTTCCTCCTCACATAAGACAATCCCAATCAAAGTTCTCATTTAAGAAACGCACTCGTAAATTACTTCTAACAGGCACATAAGTGTACACATAAGTAGATTACGCTCATTATATTAGTAGATTTACGCACTGTGGTTGTATTATAGTTGTCATCATTTGTTTCAAGCACCTGCATTGTTGTTTTTCTGTTGGTCCAAAGGTTGGCTGGTAGAGAATGTTAGCGCATTAAGCTCGCCTTTTGTATAACATATGGAAATATGGTGTACAATAAAGATTAAAATAAATAAATAAAATAAATAAGAGATATTTTCAACACATTTTAAGATTATGGAAAATTTTTAGAACTTTCTCCTTCTCCTTCTCTTTCCATTCTTACAACAAAAAGTGTTACGGTATATAAATAAATAAATATATCTGGACAAGTTACACAAATTTAATCTAACCCTAAAGTAAGCAAATTATATGCATGTGTTATGGGTGTTAGTCAACGATTCTAATACATAGAAATACTTCAATAGATACAAGAATAAAAATTTTAATAAACACCCATGCTAGGTGACAATGGTTTGGGAAATAATAGGCAGTGGCCATATTAATCGGTTGGCCATATTTGACGAAGGTACCTTACTATAATAAATAAAATAATTAAACCTTTGGATAGCAGGATTTAGTTTTATCCCAAATTAAGCAAAGTTTATACTTTTATTATGTGTGTTAGTCAATGGAACGTACTATTAATGTTATACAGACCATCATCAAATGCCTTACGTGGTAGGCAGAGAGTACCGAGTGACAAATCATAATCCTTGCATATCAGCATAACTTTCTCCACATTTATAAATCTTTTCATAAATAAGAATACTAGTAATGCCAATTATATTAGTTATTAATAATATAAGTATTTTAAGTGTTTAAAATATAATCTACCTTATCTAAAAGTATAACCAAATCAATGTTTATTACACTAGGACAATACAGTTATAGTTATAGCCTCTGTGGTCTAGCGGTCCGACATCGGGCTTGACTTCTTGAGGTCCCGAGTTCGATCACCGGATCGGATAATAAAAAAATTATAATATGTCTGTTTTAAATTTTGTAATGAAAATAACGTTGCCCGGGATTGGATATGTGCCCGATTAGTGACAGGCTTGCCACCTCTCATATTTTGGGACTTTTTGTTTTTGACTTGTCGTTTGTGCCCTGGTTGTGCCTCTGCCTATCCCTTTGGGGATATGGGCGTGAAGATGCAATACAGTTTATTGGAAATCGAACCTGAAACTCGATGATAATCTCTAACTCCATAAAACTCCATGATGATAATCTTAAGACGATAACTCGATTAAACTCGATGATGATAATCTTAAGTCAAATGTGCAAGTTTTCTGAAAACCTTAGCACGTCAATATATATATAGCGTATTTAGCACAGCAGTATTCGTCCGAAAAAGAAATAAAACAACAGGATTCCGCGTAAAAAGGAACGTAAAACGTCAGTCCATCATACCAATAAACCCTGCAACATCGATTTACAGCACATGCGAAATTAGTTCGTTGGCATAAAAATACGCGCCAGAAGTTTACGGTATCAAATTAGCATACGGAGCGTGAACCACATGAATTGCTGGAGGGATATTTTTTATGATTTTGGCGCGAAACCCAAGTGATAAATGACGCATCCAACGGGTTACGATTTAAGGTACGATCCACTAGAGAGCCTGTAAAAATTATGATAAAAACCATATAAGTGAAATGGAACGTTTACATCTGTTTATTTTTTATCAGCAAGCTTAAATGGAACGTTTTGAATTACATTTTTGTATTTCATATGTAAAGTACATAGTTGATTCAGATTTATATAAATACGGTCAAACAAAAGTAGTCAAATCCATTGCTTACCAATTATAACATCAAGACTTATTAGTAACATGAAGGACCGAAACAACATTTAAGTATCTCTTGACACGTTTATAGAATTGATCTAATGATCCAGATAACAATAGGATTGTGCAGAAAGCTACAGGGATAGGGATCTACAATTTCTATCGCTAAAAGTACAATATCACTTTTCAATCCAGAAGGTAGGTCAGTAAACTGAGTAAATTTGAAAAAATACGAGCAAATAGATTTCCTGTAATAGTATCAAACTCAAAAACTAAACTTAGGTATTCTAAAACCCGCTGAAGCTATAGTTATCCATAGTTCATTGTTGGCCGTATTTGACAATTTATAAAACGGTTTTAATAATATAAAAAGGGAATGAAATATTGCACCTCGCGTTACAATAGTTAAAACTGATATTTTTTCCCTTAATATGTCATCTAGATTAACAAAAAAAAAATTTTACATACTTCCAAAAAAATAAATTTACATGCTTTCAAAAAAATCGACCTAACGCCTAAAAAAATTACATGAAAACAGTTTTAGTAAAATTGTAGTTGCTTTTACTGGCTTAAATTACCACTACAGTTATCAGATAATAACGAAGCTTATTGATTTTAGGCAGTAATTCAGACATCAACTTTCAACTATCTTATGTTAGACCAACTAAACCGATTATGCAAACGCAAATAAGTTTACTCGTTTAAGCCTAATATAATTAAATTAAATTTAATCCACAGTAAATTTATTTGAATAAGAATAAGTTTAAATTATTTTATACCAAATTTTGTCATAATTTCAACGCACGTACAGGGTGCGATTCAACAAAACGGTCTTGGCTGTTGAAATCTGGGCTATGTATTAAAACCTTAATATTATTAAATAATATCAGTTTCACGCAGCTTTGCCTGCGAAACTTGGATTCTACTGCACCGATTTTTATGAAACAACCTATATCATTCAGGAATAATATAGCATTCTAAAAGTGAAAGAATTTTTGAAATCGGTCGAGTAGTTTCGAAACCTATTCATTTCAAACAAAACAATCAAACCTTTCCTCTTTATATTATTAGTAAGTAAGCTACTTACATACCCTGTTATTTTAAATATCCAGGAAAACTCATACTTATCTTTATTCCTACTAAATGCGAATGTAAGTTTCTTCATTACACTTTCACAGGAACTTTTTTTTTAAGTGTTTTGGTCCGCGTTCCTTTGCAGAATAGACCGTCTGCCTTCCTGACAGGTAGCTCGTGAAAGGCGAACATAGGCCTACCCTCACGAGCACCCGTGACATCCTACATGGTGGTAGAGCTTAGCACCGACTCGCCCAGATTGGTACCACCGCCTATCGGTATCACCTATTCCTGTCGCCATAAAGATAGTGCTTGCCATTGACGTGTTCCGATTTGGGAGTTAAGGTAGTCGATAAACTTTTTTCGTCGAACCCTAACATCCCGGCCTAAGGTTGGCAACGCACCATTACCAACTTCGGTGTCTCTAGGCGGCATGAATTTCTTACCAACAAGAAATCCGCCTGCTTTTTTGCCTTCTAAAATCATCATAAAATACTACGAAACTGTTTATGATGGAACTTTGTACGCATATTCTTGAAGGTACTAACTAAAAATAGGATAAGATATTTTTTGATGATACGTGAACAAATCTGTGATAAAAGCTAGTAGGTATATAAAAAAAACGATCGTCACTTCTCTTGGTCCGTTCATTTATTACATAGAGTGACGATTCCGCAAGTTTTTTCTACAGTGTTAATCACTACATGGTATAAAACAAAGTCGCTTCCTCTGTCCCTATGTCCCTTTGTATGCTTAAATCTTTTAAACTACGCAACGGATTTTGATGCGATTTTTTTGAAGTTATCCGCGTCACGAAAAACCGACATGATGAAGTTAGATGTAGATAACATTTTAGTTTTTCAAAAAAAGGTACCTTAAATATTAACTAAACTGTATTTAACTAAATAATGCATTATACTAAAACTTTTAATGTATTAAATACTTTTTGTCTATGGTTAGTGTCATTTTGTCTACAAATGTAAAATAAGGCAAAAGATAAAAATTTTCAAAAGATTTTATCTTATTACGCCGAAGAAGTATAACTTCTAACGCGTGTACATAAGTACACACACATTTTTTTTATAAATAGTTTTAATAGGTAGAAGTGTTTAATAAGGAAGGTTTATGATTATGTATATTTGGCGGGCCGCTGGTAGACTAAAACATCAGCTTAATTTTACTCCTACGTTAGTCCATGTTTATTAATTAGACAGCTTGTGTGAGTTTAAACAACATATACCAAAACTTATGCAAAAAATATTTGGCAATATTAAAATCAAAAGCTTTCGGTCGCAAACCGATCTGGCTCACAATTTTCCTATTTTCAGTTTATATTTAGTGTTCTGACACATATTGGTTTTTGGGTTCCGATTGAAATCGAAAGTTGTGGTTGTTCAAACCGATTGGAGCAGAGAAATAAACACTTGTAACTTTGCTTTAATTTTTCACAATTCATTTTTTTAAAGTTCTCAGGTAGCCTTGAAAATTACAAGATACTAGCTGCGTTGCCCGCGTGGTTAATAGTCCCACAGGAACATTTTTTCAAGATAAAACTATACTGTGTGTTAATTCGAGTTACTATGTGTGTGTGCCAAATTTAATGAAAATCAGTTCAGCAGTTTTTGCACAAAGGAGTAATAAATTAACATATAAACTTTTGTAATTTGCTTATTTTGAGGTTAGATTCAAAGAGATAGACGATGGTTCCTAATTGTAACCAATCCTAATCCAAATACGAATCTTTCTAACACTATTATATTCCATAATAGCAACCCGTCCCAGCTTCGCACAAGTAGACAAATTTCTATATTATTATAAAAAAGAATCCTTACTCTTGAGCAACTCTATCCATCAAAATCCGTAAAGTATATTAAAATATCTGCATACATACTGACAGACTGTGGAAAGCGACTTTGTTTAATACTATGTAGAGATAGTACAGTTTATGTATTAGTGTACAAGGAAATTGTTTAAAGATTAGTTTGTAGAAAGATTTTTAATGTAAAGTTTAATAGTGGTAGAGTTTCAGGTAGAGAGTAGAGGTTAAGGTAGCCCATGAACTTACTTTTGCTCGAGGCCTAACATCTCGGCCTCAGGTTGGCAACGCACCATTACCACCTTTGGTGTCTCTAGGCGGCAAAATTTCTTACCATCAGGAAATCCGTCTGCTTGTTTGCCTTCATAAAAAAATCGAAATTTAAATAATTTGGAAGACATTCTCCAATGCTAATCAAATTGGTATTTCAATGTACCTCCATACAAGGCAAAGACAGGAGCTAGAAAGTATTGGTTTAGCTCCACCATAAAATATAACAGTATGACGGACATAGCATAATAAAATTTATATTGCTTCGTCCAATAACGCCTCTGGCAAATTGATAAGTGGGCTGTTTATCAAACATCTTTTCTCAGTAATCACATCGCAGATCTGCTCGTAATGAGAAACCCAACGCCAGCTGCTGTTTTATGGTAACTAGCTGAATTATGTCCTACGGGGACAAATCTCATCTCATCTAAAGCACGGTCTTTAGAATTTCAATTAGAGTGTTGGAAATTTTGTTTATGATAATAGCACTTGAGAATAAGTGAAATTGCAAGTGAAATTGCTGATATTAAATAGCGAAGTGCCCTCGTTTGAAGTAATGTCTTTTTTGCGCTATCGCCAGTTGTTGAAATAAGGTACTATTCGTAAAATATAAGATTTTTAACTAAGGTATTTAACATGATAAAAATTTAGTGTCACAATGTTTTTTTGGAAAAAAATCTAAAACGACTTCACCGATTTTGATACCATTTCATCTATAATTTGATTCAAATTAAAAAGGTAATTTTATCCTTATATCGCAACAGATTATGGATACACAGGCGAAACTGTGGATAGAAAAGATACTTGTGTAATAAGGTACTTTTGCATATGATGGCTCAGTTCTTATAATGGCCCATTCTCAATATTTTGTATTTTTTTAAGTAGTTGGACCAACTGTTGAACTGGGCTATCTTAGGCGCGAGCGCCTTACATGTTTGTGTGGTCTGGAGCCTACGGAACATAGCAGTAATTTAATCTCATCCAAACCTTAAAAAATACAAAACATTAAAAAAGGGCCGCCTTAAGAACTGGGCCATCTTAGGCGCAAGTATCTTAGTCAACATAATATGTATTTTTTTATGTTGGTTATAGATTTTCTAGCTTCAAGAAATATTAATTACCTTAGAGGCTGATGACATTCGACATAAGCTAGTCCGTTGCAAGCTAGGTCTAATCTGAAGTCTCAAGGGTCAAGAGTAAGATTACTAGCTTCTCAACCTTTAAAACCAGAACACGACATCAGCGATTACTCTCATACTAATTGACCTAATAGGACTAATCACGGCAGTATAATGTGTCATCGTCTCTGTAGTCTAGCGGAACGGTGTTGGACTTGACTACACAGGTCCCGGATTCGATACCTGTTTCTGGCAGCAAAGAGATAGCGTGTTTATTACATTTTCTACTTTAAACAACATTTCCCGGGTCTAAGGCCCGGTTGGCGATAGGTTTGCCACCTATCACATTTAGTGCCTTCGGTTAGTCGTGGTTAGTTTGGTTTCACTTCTATCTACGCTGTTAGGAATAAGGGCGTGAAGATACCTACCTAAGTTATCAAAACCTACAATATGGTATGAATACTTATATCAGTAGATTAATTATTGTAATCTTCATTATTGTATTACCCGGCGGTAAAAAATAAATGGTTGTTTTAAAATACAAGATTATTGCTGTATTATCAGAAGCAAAATAAATAATAAAAAAAAGTATCTTCACGCCCATATCCCCGAAGGGTAGGCAGAGGCACAACCAGGGCACCCACGACTAGCCGAAGATACTAAGTCCCATAATGTGCTAGGTGGGAAGCCTATCGCCAACCGGGCACTTATCCTATCCCGAGCAAAATTATTTTTTAATTAGAAAATCGGAAAAACCGAATTTTCTTTATGTTGCCCGACCCGGGATTCAAACCCGGGACCTCATGCAGTCAAGTCCAACAACTGAACCGCTAGTCCACAGAGGCGATAAATAAATGTGAGTAAAATAAATTTGAAATTAATTCCCTATTACAGTAAATAATAGAAGAAAGTTGTAATAATTTCAAAACGGAAACAATGAAACGGTTTCAGGAAATGGACGCTCTTTAGCCAAATGAATACAACATTTGGCGTTCTGAATAAAACAGTATATTTCCTCCAACATAAATATATCAAATCTTTTCTGTTTCCTGATATAAATTATTGTCATTTGAAGAAAAGTACTGCCCAGTTTTGTTAAATTTTTTAGTATCTTTTGGCTACACTTACAATACTTCGTCGTATGTAGTTTTTGTTTTTATTTCGTTCCTTCACTTTTTTGTATCTTTGGTAATGCTAACAATAAATGCCGCAAACGTTTCTTTTTTTTATTTACTTTCTTTCACACAAAAGTACTATTCGGTTTTGTTTTTGCATCTTTGCTAACAAGTCGGTTGACCGGTCGGCTACACTACCCTCTGAACCGAAACATGACAGTCTTTTTTTGAAATAGCTAATATGTTGCTAACTTCGCAATTCTTACAACTTTACCAGACTATATAAAGAGTAATTATGGCGGCAGGAATAGATAAGGCGATGGAACCTGACCTGGGCAAGCTGTTGAACAGTACCAGTATTGTAATTACCTATATCTCAAAATGTATTCGCCTCTTATGAGCTGCCTGCTAGAGATTCAGGTGGCGGCAGACTCAGAACAACACGGGAAACATTGTACATACTCTTAAAGTCGTAACAATGATAAGAATGGAGCTTCCCAATAGCTTTATTAATTCCTGTATTATAATTATTATTACCAGCCGTCGCTGACATCTTTGCTTGCGTGCTATTTTATTTTATTTATATTTTGACCACCTCGTTGGTCGAGTGGCTAGCGTACACGCCTAACTACATCGACCAACCGCGAGGCTCGAGCTCGATTCCCGACGGGGGCAGACATTTGTGTGATGAACATTTAGACGTCTGCATTTCCGGGTCTGGGTGTTTATTAAATGTATTCTAGTAC
>NJDD01001796.1:10748-41028 GCA_002245505.1 Calephelis nemesis | reverse complement strand
GTCACGAAAAACCGACATGATGAAGTTTGCTATAGATAACATTTTAGTTTTTCAAAAAAAGGTACCAACAAAGTAAAAGTAAGGACATCTACGTATGTTTGCGTGAGATACATACACGTTAACTGACAACTGTATTCACAATATTTCTTTATTTCTATGGTTTGTGTCATTTTGACTACAAATGTAAAATAAGGCAAAAGATACAATTTTTAAAAAGATTTTTATCTTATTTACGCCGAAGAAGTACAACTTCTAACGCGTGTACATAAGTACACACACATTTTTTAAATAAAAAAGAAACATAATTTCTTAAATTGCTTTCACAAGTAGATACTTTCATGGCTATCGTAAGTTCGGCTATTCAGTAAATAATTGTTTACGCTTTATCCCGTTGCTTTATTACTTCAATCACATAAAAACCTTCATAAAGCCAAAAAAGGTAGTCACAGATAATACATATTTTTTCAATTTTATATTATGAGTATAAATTAGAAAAATCGAAAAGAACAACGTGGCTTTCAACTGAATACATATAATTCACTTATCGGATGAGCCACATGCGGTGTGTTAGGGTTACCACAACTAGAAATTCTGGAATTCTAAAATTCGATTTTATATATATATTATCAATGCCGGGTTTGGGTGTTTATTAAATTTATTCTGGTATTTATTTATTTCTGTGTATTAGAATCGTTGACTAACACCCATAACACAAGCATATAATTTGCTGACTTTGGGGTTAGATTCAATTTGTGTAACTTGTCCTGGGATATTTAATTATTTTATTTTTATATGTTACCATCATATCAATAAATTTGGCAACCGTAATAAGAGCATCATCTTCGTATATAAATAAGCTATATTGGTTTTCATTTCTTCAATATATCATGCCCTAAATCTGTTTAGCCTAAATTTACCTATTATCTGACGATATTATATTTAAAAGAAACTTGACGCTTGTTTTTTAATTTAACTTACAATCTAGGTTTTGTTGTATTAACTGACAAACATACCGACATTGTTTGGGTCTCTTCTGGAAATCGTTTGCAAAAAAAAAACCTTGGAGTTTTGATGCTGCTTAAACCAAGATCTCGCCTATCTCTCAATAGCGTGTTAATAATTTTGAGACAATGCTTTGTTTTGTGTCTATAGCTTCCACAATATCGCATTGTGTGAACGCAGCTTCTAATTTTCAAATGGCTTTAGATATCATCACCGCCTGGGGTCAAACTCCGACGCTTCGTTTTTAAACAAAATTGAAAGAAAAATTTTAGTTTGGTTTACATTAAAAATTATAACTATAACTCTATATGTTTTACCTAATTCAAATTATTCATATAATTTTTTTTTTAATTCAATGATACAATGTTTTCTAAATAGGTTTTCATTTGAATTGAACCTAATATAAAATTTTCTAAACCTTGTTAAGAAGTGTATTTATTTACTTTAACAATATATTTTTTCTTTCGTGTTAAAATGATAGCTTAGATTTCCAGTGCATAACATCAATGCACAGTTATAAATTTTACAACTTTTTTAAATTTAGAACATTGGCGTTTTTTTTATTTTTTTTACTTTTAAGTTTTTTACCTGGCAACCCTCGTATACGACCACTTGCCAGATTGAATTGGATACGGGAAAAGTATGAAAGGTTCATGTTAGCTCCCGCAGAGCGATCCAAAACTTTGAACCGAAAAATATCATCAACATACAATGTGTATACCGTATTTATTGCTTTTGATTCGACTTTATGTCTCGAAATGTAACAAAAGCGATCTACAATAGCGGTAACTTAATCTTGTTTCGGATACGAGTAAGCATATTTATTTTCTTAGTGTATTTCGAAATTATGTGTAAATGTCTTGTAATGTTGTTATGAACTGCTTTTTATATAATTGGAAATCAAACGAACACAGAAATCTCAACACATACGGGTCATGTTGAAGAAGTCATGTCGAACTTGAGTTCTCGAAATCCCGGGTTCTACCCCAGGTCGGGCAACTGAAAAACCAGAAAATATGTGTTTTCAATTTTCTAATAAAAATAACGTTGTACGAGATTGGATATGTGTTCGGTTGGCAATAGGCTTGCCACTTATCACATCGTGGGAGTTATTGTCTTCAGCTAATCATGGGTGCCCCGGTTGTGCCTCTGCCAACCTCTGATATAGGCGGGAAGATATTTAACTTTACTTTTTTTATGATATTGAAAGGCAAACAAGCAGACGGATTTCCTGGTTAAGAAATTTACGCCGATTAGAGACACCAAAGGTGGTAATGGTGAGTTGCCAACCTGAGGCGAGGATGTTAGGCCTCGAGCAAAAGTAAGTTTACCGGATACCTTACCCTCCGAACCGAAACACGTTATGACGTTATGGCAGCAGGAATAGGTAAGGCGGTGGTACCAATCCGGGCGAGTCGCTGCTAATCTCTATCACCTAGTTAGATGTCACGGTGTTAGTGACGGTGAGCCCATGCTCGCCTTTTACGAGCTGCCTGGCAAGGAAGGCAGATGGTCTATTCTACAAAGGATCCCGGACCAACACGGGGAAAATTCTGTATATTGTAATTAATAACTTTTATCAATTAAGCGTTTAATGAATATATTTGTCTCTGATATAAAGTAATTGCTGCTACTGATTTGGTTAATTGATTTATCTGTATATCCGCTTGAATTTTACATTGACCTGTATAGGAAGTAACGATGTCGACTACGAAATCACATAAATATTGTAATAAAGGCGATAAACCTCAGTCATTGTTCAATTTTGTAGCAGTAAATATATTTTGTTAGAAGCGCTAAGTTTGTTATGAGTATATTGAAAGAAATTAACAATTATAACGTTCTTATGTACGTTACTTAAGTTTTATAACATGTAAAAAACATTTATGAGTACGTTTTATGAAGTATGCATAGGTAATTAAGTAAAAAAGTATCTTTACGCCCATATCACCGAAGAGGTAGGCAGAGGCACAACCAGGGCACCCACGAGTAGCCGAAGACACTAAGTCCCATAATGTGATAGGTGGCAAGCCTATCGCCAACCGGGCACATATCCAATCCCGAGCAACATTTTTTTTTAAGAAAATTAATTAAATTAAGTAAAGCTGCAAAAACCAACTCCAAATATTTCAGTACAACATTGGGTTTTTGTAATTATTTTTTCGAAGGATAGTAATTTATGGTTCTGAAATGGTCCCACATATTATTGATGAGGTCATTAACGTGAAAAAAAAACCTATGGACTACTCGTATAACTCAAAAATCACTGGTCGGATCATAATAAAATGAATATGGTATAATTCCTATCTTTCTAAAAAAACATCAAAATCGGTTTGGCCATGTAATCACTACTACGCTACTACTACACTACTACGCTAAATATCCAACTAAATTTAAAAAAAGCAGTCGAATTTTTTTAGAGTTGGTAAAAATAAGTTTTAAGTTTCCACCAAGGTTTGAGAGAATGATCGAATAAGTTCTTAGCCGATTAAAATAGACTCACCTAGCCGGAAACAGGAGAATTTCCACTCTAATATACATATGACCAAAATAGACACATCCAGACCTAGCCGGAAACAGGAGAATTTCCAGTCATACATAACTCCCTTCAAACATTCGCTGACAACGACTAATTAACTTCAGGTGATCCTGTCTGCATGTCTGCGTCACTTCCCCAGAGAGACTGCAAAATTGTTTGAATAATTAATTAGGCTATGGCAACAGTCTAGTTGTATCTAATCAATAATTGTATCCACCGATGACGGTTTTCTTGTTATAATAATACTAGCTGCCCCGTACGTGCTTCGCTTCGCATATGATCGCATGAATGACATAGCACAACAAAACAATAAAAGAAAAAAAAAACAACTGGAAAAAGTTTCAATATGAAAGCACAATCCCCATCTGAAAACAGTTTCGATTTGACTGAAAATACCCATTAACAAAATGGCGGATCATTTTATTGAATTCATGTATTACAAAAAATGTGATAAATGAAGAACCGCTCGACCGATTTTATGCAAAATTCACCTATAAATGCCTACACATTTGGTTTGGATATGTGAGCCCGTTCTTGAGTTATAAAATTACAATGAAAAGTGGCATTGATTTTTATATATATATACTAGCTGACCCAGCAAACTTCGTATCCCTTGACATTAATGCTTCGATAGTAGGATTGGATGTCGGATCCCATGTGAAACATTCCAAAATCAACAACGACTTATTATTAAAAAAATAATTAAAAAAACATTTTCCAGGAGACCAAATTGTGAATCTAAACCATTCTCGAATTCCCTTGAACACGCACAAAAACTTTCATCAACATCGGTCCAGCCGTCTAGAAGGAGTTCAGTGACATACACACTCACAGAAGAATTACGTATATAAAGATTTAAATAAAGATATAGATAGCAATGAAGCAGACGAATCATGTAAAGATATGAAGTTGACGAATTTCTTGTTGAGAATTACACGTCGCGATCAGACACCAATAATTATATAGTAATGATGCATTGCCAACCTTACATTAACATTTTAAGCTTCTTGTATAAATTAACCGTGATACCCTACTCTCTAACCCCCGAAAAAACAACGAGCTGATATTTTGTAAACCAAGGTTACTCTTGAATCTCGATGTCATTCAAATTGTAAATATTTTTTAAATTTTTTTTTATGATGTTGGAAGGCAAACAAGCAGACGGATTTCCTGATGTTAAGAAATTTACGCCGCATAGAGACACTAAAGTTGGTAATGGTGCGTTGCCAACCTGAGGCCGGGATGTTAGGCCTTGAGCAAAAGTAAGTTTACCGACTTCCTTACCCTCCAAACCGGAACACGTCATGACGTTATAGCGGCAGGAATAGGTAAGGCGGTGATACCAATCCGGGCGAGTCGCTGCTAAACTCTACCACCTAGTCAGATGTCACAGTGTTAGCGACGGTGAGCCTATGCTCGCCTTTTACGAGCTGCCTGGCAAGGAAGGCAGATGGGCTATTCTACAAAAGAGCCCGGACCAACACGGACTAGTGTCATTTTATACTCTTGAACACAATACTAACGAAATATTTATACTTAGTTGTTAAAATATAAAACTATAAAATAAACAAGTCTTTATTGTTAACTACTTGTTCATAATTCTCCAGTATTGTATTCAAAAGTAATAATGACACAAGTCTGATACCAATTACCAAATTAGAATAAAATCGAGATTCAATATGAGCCCTACAGAATACGAGTAGGCAAGGCGGTGACACCAAACCGCGAGTATGGCGGCAAATTTTAACACCTAATCATAGTTTCAATGACAAAAGCCGACGTCCACTTTCTACGAGTTAAGGTGGGAATACTATTAATAAGCTAGCTGAAAATAAATGCCTTGGTGCATAATTTTTTTATAAAAAATATTGAAAGCAAATTGTTCCAGTATATTGGTTCGGTATATGAGGAGAATGCTACCGACAATATTTTTTGTCAAGAAAAAATAAATTAGACATGCGCATTGCCCGCTTTCAATAGATAGATAATAATAAGGGCGTAAAATGTCTATATCCAATAAAAACTCGATCAAATAACTTCGATGGTTATTTGCTTACCAATTTACTAGCAATTTTTACCATTACCATTACCATTTATTAGCAATTTACTAGCAACACCAAAAGTTTGATCAAAGATTTATCCTAAAACAACTTTTAAACAATTTTTAAAAAATCAGTCAATTTTACATTTCAATAAAAAAGGCTGTAAATTATAAAGAAATATCAGACTCTTGTCTGATTATATTATATTAAACGGGTGAAACAAAAAATCAATTTCGATTAACAGTCGATTTTGAAAAGTTAATCAAAAGTCAATTGAATTTTCTCTAAAGTTTGACATCAAAACTGTACAAAGATATTTGACTGACGAAGTTTTTATTAAAATTAAATGCTTTACTGTAACACCGGAGCTTAGTCGCCATCGAGAGAAAAGATTTTCGAAGTTTTTTTATAATTATTGAATTTTGTGTTCATATTGAGTGTAATTAGTCAATTTTGGTGGCATTTTGTACAATATTATTCAGTGATCATAAATGACATAATCATAAAGAAATTAGCGTATCGTTTATTTCACCGTTGCCGCCAAATCTCACTACTTAAGCTTGTATAATGAGGCCACTGCTTTACTCAAGACCCGACATGACTTTTACTGACGACTGGTGACTAATATTGAATAATTGAAACCCAAATTTGGTAAACTTGATGCAAATTTCTACTTGACTAAGTCAAAATACTAACGCGAATGCCAAAAACTAAAGAAAGAAAGAAACTGTTACACTAGCCAGTTCGACGTTTGGAGTATTTATTTGCTAACCTGTAAAACAAGGAAATGATTTTGTAACAGAGTTCGGTCGTATTACTTCAGCGTACACATATCTGTTTTACGGCAAATCCGATTCCCCTAAGGGTAGTAACCGTCCGTCACAAAATGGGAAAATTGCAAAGTGATGAATTGGAGGAGTGCAAAACGTTTCATCTAAGTGGAGCTGCAGCGGATTATGTCGTGAGTATACTGAAACTGCTGAAAAGCTGTTGAATTGAAAAAATGCACTGAAATGCATTTCTTTTTTATAACTTGATAACTAGTAGATATTAGGTTTTTTTATGATATTGGAAGGCAAACCAGCAGACGGATTTCCTGATGGTAAGAAATTGACGTCGCCTAGAGACACCAACGGTGGTGTTGGTGCGCTGCCAACCAGAGGCCGGGATGTTAGGCCTCGAACAAAAATAAGTTTACCGGCTACGTTACCCTCAGAATAGAAACACGTCATCAGCAAGCACTGACGTTATGACGGCAGGAATGGGTAAGACGGTGGTACCAATTCGAGCGAGTTTTGTCGAAACTCTACCACCTAGTAGTATGTCGCGGTGTTAGTGACGGTAAGCCTATGCTCGCCTTTTACGAGCTGCCTGTCAGGAAGAAGGTTAAACGTGGGATTTATTTTCTGCCTCTATCCATTATCAACTTGAATATTGCAATGACGGATCGGATGAAGATACTGAAAAAAAAATTGTTTTAATTTTCCATCTATCTTAAAACCAGTAGATTTACTTGTAGTAGAGTGCTGTGCAGCAACATTCCCTGGTAGGGATCTATCGCGTTACCTATTCCTACCGACATAATGATATATACTTATAATATTTCTCACCATTATCCATATGCTTGTTAGCTTTCGAACAACATAAAAAAAGTTAAAGGTTCAAAACTTAAAAAGAGAATATTAAAAAAGAGAGACACAAATACTACAACATTTCATAAATTTTACGTATTTCGAAACACTCCATTATTTTTCTGCTATAATGGCTTCTTTTTCCAAAAGCATTATAACACAGGTAATAAAAATTCAAACTGACGACAAACACAACGACCAGCAAAGCATATTCATAGATAAAGGAATTTTGAATCTTTCAAGTTATGTGTGTTACAAAATTCTATTTCTTTTTATCAGCTGGTAATAAATATGTCAGTCGCCCTCTTCCACTTCTTTAATGCTATCAACTACTTAGTTAAAAAAATAGATTAATTATAGATATGAGATTTATTGACTTAAGTACTTCTTCTTCTTCTTTTATAACTATGGCTTTCGATCGTTTTTCACGACTTACTTTGCCAATGTCAAATAAGTTAATTCTTATACAGTCATTAGTCATTATGTACAAAGTCATGTCTGGTCAGGGTCTTAAAGCGGTGGCTTCGTTACTCAAGCTCATCTAGTGAGATTTGATGGCAGCGAGGAAAAGGATGGTACACTAATTTCTTCATGATTATTTCATTTCTGCACTTTCATTGAACAAAATTAATCTAATTCCCAACTAAATTAACTAATTTCACTCAAAACAAACATAAAATTCAATAATACTGATGAAAATACAACATCTTCATTCACGATGGCGCCAAAACTCACTTAAGTACTTTTACCGTGACATTTAATCCGTTTCTAAAACAATTACACTACTCTTTAAAAGGTATAAGCGTTTCAGTGTTTATTTTCAAATTAACGTGAGACTTATTTCGACTTGCTACGGCTTTTAAGCAAATACTTCCGGTATGGATTACAGCTATGTAAGCTAAGGTACTAACCTTAGTAATAAGAACATTGTGGTTAATATTTTTATTGAGATAAGAGTGAACAATAAAAGAAATAAGCTAGTTAGCACCTGAAGAAACTTTTTTGTTTTTGTGGCTAAAAACAACGAACAAGTTCGCCATAATATATAAGTTAGTAATCACCTGAACCCTTGTTTGTTTTTGTGTCAAAAAACAGCGAACAAATATCTGGATCTCCTGATGATAAGAGAAACCCGTAGCCTGTAGACACCATGGGTGTTTTAGATGTGTCACTGTCCCGTGGCCGAGATCTGAGGCCAATTAATGTGAAGGAAGTAATGCAGGTTTGCCAGGACCGTGAGATTTGGCACACGCTACTCTCTGCCTACCCAGTAGGGACTTGGCGTGAAGATATGTATGTATAAATAAATACCAAAAAGTACACTAAATGGTAATAAAAAAACATACCTTTCCACCGTAATTAATTTAACAAGCAGACCACATGTACGGAAAACTAACAACCCTCTAAGCAAAGAAACACCATTAGCATCCACATGGGACTCCATCCCCTTTCCCGGGAGGGTACACCTAACGCGTGGTTCCGCTGCATTTTATTTTCCAACTAATTGGTGCATTTCGAGAGTAAAAGCGAAACCCCGACATGCCCCAGGGGAAAACACAACGTGGATTTTCAATGTCACTTTATTTGTAACAAATATGGCTTCTGACTAGATCAGTGAATTTATTACTGGGGACCTAGCATGAACTATTATCGAAAATGGTTTCGATTCGATAGGAGTTGGGTTGAGAAGTGTATCAAAAATTGAAAGTAAAAATTATAAAAAGTAAACGTGAAACTCAAAATTGCTTCAGGGAAAACGCGATAGGCGCGTTTTTTATCATTTCATTTTTCACAAATACTTTTGCTTTTGGCAAGATACGCGTAGTTATTTATTACTATAATTCCTATTTCTGCCCCCTTTCTGCTTTTTTTCTTTTTTTTTATAATGCCTATTATTTGGTAAAAGTAAGTCAATAAAGTTATAAACATGCTTCTTAAGTAAACGGATAAAAAGTGTTTTGGGGATTAAAACTGTATAATTTCAATAACATTAATAGTCATCGACGAAAGACAATCTATTATAAAATATTATAAAAGTTGCTTATAAAGACGGGCATTCAGTAAGATGAAAATAATTCTGGTATAAGAGTTACAGGTAATCTTTTCTCAGACCAAAAACTTTGCCAAATTTCATTACAATTGATTCAGTTGCTTCTGCGTCAATCGCTTTCATAATACAGACAAATATACCAAACATTCTAAAAATCCTGAACATACGTTCTGTTGCCTTTTTTAGTCACCCATACTTAAAATTTATGTATCATTCTTAATATATTTATATAATATATTAAGACTGCCTCGTTGGTCGAGTGGCTAACGTACATGCCTAACTACACCGACCAACCGAGAGGCTCGGGTTCAATTCCCGACGGGGGCAGACATTTTTGTGATAAACATTTAGATGTCTGCATTTCCGGATGTGGGTGTTTATTAAATTTATTCTGATATCTATTGAAGTATTTCTATGTATTTTTATCGTTAACTGACACCTATAACACAAGCATATAATTTGCTTACTTTTGGGGTTAGATTTAATTTGTGTAACTTGTCCAGGGATATTTATTATTTAATGAATTGTATTGAATTCACTCTTCTGCAGTTTTATTACAAGTAAAGATAAATTTATGCATTTCGCAAGGAAAAGCTATACCATAGCTGGCCTCCGGTGAAAACACGATTGACGATACGAACATAACTATTCATTGTCAATTTATCTGAAACAAGTATGACTCCTGTCAAGATAAGCGAACTTATTACCGCGAATATGGTGTGTGACGAAAATAAACTGAAACGACTCAATAGGTATTTTCAAAATATATGAATTTAAATTATATATTTTTTATGAATTAAGATGTCCCTGTGATCTATTGGTCCGGTGTTGGACTTGACTTCTTGAAGTCCCGGGTTCGATTGCTGTGTCAGGAAAATAAATGTGCCCGATTAGCGAGAGGCTTGCCTATCACTTTGTGGGTCTTAGTGTCTTCGGCTAGGCGTAAGTGCCCTGGTTGTGCCTCTGCCTAGTATCTCGTGGATATGGGCGGGAAGTTACTTTTTTATACGAAAAGTAATCCGTATTAACTATACATTTTGTCGATATATTCTTGTTTTCTCTCATATCTTAGCCATTTATTATTTATTTTATATTTTAATATCTAATAAAACACAAAACATTGAAATGTTATATCTTTCCCTATTTCTCATTTATCCGAATCCTGTAGTACAAAACTAACTTTCGACTACTTTATTAAAAGGAAGATCCAAAATCCTTACTTTAAAATAGAAAAACCAACCCCATGAATAACGGAAAACTGTCAATAAAAAACCTCGGATAATCTTACTTCCACGGCGGGGTATCTACAAAATTTCACGCACCCTTTGTAATAATATGTGCATAAAGTCTCTTATCTACCCTCTTTCCAATCGCAGTGCCATGAAATCTCCAAAGCCCAGATAAAGGGCCCACTATATCATATTGGCACTTTCGACAGAGGATCGAATATTCGCACTTCCCGAAGGATAATGGTACTACCTACTTACTAGTTTGGAAAAGGCGAAATGGATTATAAGGGATTCTATGTCATAAATTAATCGTAGAGCTACTCAGAATATTGAACCGGCATTTTTGTTGGCGAAAAATATTTTGTAAAATAGGTACTAGCTTGATAGACGTTATTCTGTCTCACTGTGAATTTTGTATTTTACATAAGAAATAAAACTTTTTATTTCTTATGTACCTTCCCCTGATAATTATTAACACAACTTTTCTTTTTGAAGTGAAAACTTCTTTAACGGCGTTGCGTACTTTTTATGGAATGGGTAAAAACTTCTAAATTCGCGTCAGGACACATGACCTGATCGAAAATTTGTAAGACGGATGGAGAGTAAACAACCGACGTGGCATAAGGGCGAAGTATTCTCTTTCTACGGCGCGGCGAAAATCTATGCCTGCGCTTGCTGTTTCGTTTAGACGGCTCAGGGCGCTTGCGCGAATGAATATTGTATTCTACTACATAAATGATAGTACTTTCTATATTGATAATTAAAACAATTTGTGCAAAATTATTCCCTAACCATTCCAAAATATCAAAAATGAACAACGGTAATATTCAAGCTTTTTCTTGTGCTGGCACTACCGGAGTGCAACCCGTCGTTTTTTTTTTCGCATTTATGACTTTAGTATGGATTATTAAAAAGGCATGAACACTATCGTGATAAAACAATTACGGATTCTTTAAATAAGGAACATTATCAGATACAAAAAGGACAACCCCTTTTACATAAACCTTTCTTTAAACCCTAAAGAGCTCATTTAACGAAAAAAAGAGGACCATTTCCTCAAATCAATGTTTACTTAACAATCGCTGACGTGTAAATGTAAACAAAACAATGACTCGCTAATTCGGAGCCTTCGCCCTCGCCCTGATGAGGTCACCGAGGTGTGGTACCATTATGAATACAAACCTACTTTAATGAAGATCCCCTTTGTAATCTTTGAACTTTAAACCTTTTCGTCCCAAGCCTTTGTTTCATATTTGAACAATTTTTACTCATTTTTTTAGTTTTGTACTATAGAAATATAAACATAGAAAATTGTTTACGTACTTGTTACTACAATAATATTTTCTTTGATTGTACGTTATCAAAATATAGTTATCTTATTTTTGCATTATGTTTTGAAAGATTACTCAAAAATGATTTTATTTTTGGCTTCGCCCATTCGGTTTTCAAGGTGTAACGATGATGATCTTATAATCTTATCATTAATGCGGTCCGGCGTCGTATTTGACTTCTTGAGATCCCAGGTTCGATCCCCGGTTTGGGCAACAAAAAAAATAAAAAATGCATATTTTAAATTTTCTAATAAAAAATAATGTTACCTGGGATTGAATATGTGCCCGGTTGGCGATAAGCTTGTCACCCATTAAGTTGTGGGACTTCGGCTAGTGTTAGGTACCCTGGTTGTGCCTCTGCCTGAATCTTCGAGGATACGGGCGTGAAGGTACTTTTTAGTTGAGGCCCAAACGTCATCTCGGTTGCTACTTTTACTTTGGCATCGTATCATAAGTCCTATTAGCGTTTTTTTTATATGGTAGATACAAAGACAATTAGACCATCAGATAACACAAATCTAGCTTTAATTGTATAATATATAAATAACTATTCTATAACAATGTTCATTCATATATATAATCTTGTGATAGATTATAAGATACACTTTATCATTTCACCTCATTTCAAATTGCGCATCGCTGTCCTCTTATCACTCAAATGGTAATATAACTTCCATTTTGTATTTCCAACGGCCGACAGTCATGCAAAGCCTATACGTGTTTAACTGTCGATACTAGTATTATAGTACTGGAAAATAGCCACTATCTGTTTAATCATAGGTACTACATTACTCTGTTGTCTTTTCCATTTTCCCATTAATCGTGTCTACTGCAAACGATGCCTTGCGTGTTTCCACTGTGATATTTGTGAAGATTTAATCCCTTTATAATACTGAATTTATTCGAAACATTATCATGATTATATATGTAGTATACTTTATGGCATTTGAAGGCAAACAAGCAGGCGGTCTTCCTGACTTATATTTTTTTTATATTGGACAATTTATCTGCTACACAGTAGTCCAATATTCTACTTACTTTTTTTATTGGATATAGTACACTTGTACTATATCCAATAAAAAATTAAATTGCAAAAGTCTTGATTGGCGTGGAGTTTGTTAGTGTGGAAAAACTAATTCAGTCAGGAGAAGCAACGGCAACTGTGGTAGTTTACGGTAGATAGGATTAAATTTATTTACATTTTATACTTGTTTGTGATTATTAATTTAACTTGTAAAAAAATATTAAAATGTATGTGATTTTTTTTATATATATTATAATATTTGCACACTACAAAGTGATAGATTATGTTAGGATGCTTATATTATCTCTAAAAAAAAATTAACACGCATATTCCGCAAAACAAATATTTTTCATTTTATTTCATAGCCCCAAGATACTTATTTATTATCAGTAAAATGACTCCGATGTATTTTTATGTGATTCCTAGTTTAATGCTTTTATGCAACATGCATACATACATATATATATCTCCACACTAAGTCCCTTACAGTGTAGGCAGAGAGTATCGAATTCCAAAGACCTGCTTAGCTTCCTCTAAACTCCTCTTTTCATACAAACACACCAATTTCGGAGACTTGTCACCACTCGCGGATGAAACCTAAGCGATTTGATTGTTTCCACAATCAACTTTGGTCTTCCCGAGTACTTACATCGTTCATGTTCGCATTGTATACCTGTAGTCAAAATTACCAACGAAAAACTTATTTCATTTTTACACCAACACTTTCTTTCAGTCTTTCTCGAATCTCCCTGTTGCGAATGGTGACCTGACTGTTCCGCTCACAATTAGGTCAGCATTCCACCACATTTTAAAAAAACAAAATAATTTTAAATATTCCAAGTAATTAATTACACAAATAAACAATAATTACGTGAATAATGTTTCATATTATTTACATTACCTTTGTTGTTACAACAGTTCAGAGTAACGCTTTCATTATAATGAGGGTATAATTTATGGTGGTCGGTATCGCAAACACCATGTTTTAGTGAAAATAAAATTATTTTTCCACATAAATTTCCATCATGCAAGGTAATAAATAGTAATCTTTATTATCGTGTAGGGTTTTCATACATACAACCGTTTGCAACTGGCTGAAAAATACAAAAGCTATAAATCCTCTTTTGCTCGTTAAATGGCCTTTGTTAATTAAATGTTTTAACCAATTTATTAATTTGACAAAGTAACATTAATTTAGCTTTGAATGTAATGTTATAATTGTATACTTGAGCTTGATTATGAGTAAAGGCCAAAAAATTAAAAAATATAGTATCGAATAAAAATGTTTTACATAATTACAAAAGCCCCTGGACTAGGTAAGAACCTGTGTTCCTGGGTAGTCTGCTCATCCTCCAATATACAATTCTATTCAGTAGTTAAAATCATAAAATTACCGTAAGACTCTAAATGTTTAAAATGATTCTTAAATTAGTTTAAATTAAAATCCAATTCATTTACAATTAATTGTATTTATAACCACTATTAAGACTATTTCTCTTATTTGCAAATCCTGTGCCAACTAAACTGGAAAAGTTTACATCAAATAGCTGTCAAATGACGTGTTTTATATTTGCTATCTCCAGTGATCAACAGAAATACAATAGAGACAGCAAACACAAATGACGTCATTTGATGTACACTTTTCCATTTGCTTTGCCAGACAACCTAAGGGTGAAGGAGACAATTTATGATTTAAAAAATAATAATGGTCTATTCTGCAAAGAAGCCCGGACCAACACGGGGTTAAAACACGGGGGAAGTTGTATATATAATAAGATCAGCATACTACATTCTTAAGGCCCCATACTCAGTCAGCCAGAAGAGCCAATCACCGCGCTCCCCCGTTCCATGATTACTATGAACAATGGCACTCTAAAGTAAACTTCTTAAGCGACAAATCACTATTTTTGACACTATAAAAGTAATTTGAAAAAATTATAAAAACTGAAACACTCATTTTTTAGGTATAGTACTCATCTATGTTTACGTTAAATCTGGTGTCTATATTTTCATATTTGAAGCAGACATTTGCGTTTTGCTTTCAAAAACGGGTTAGCTTGTTGATTTTTTTTATCGAGCAAAGTGAAATGAATCGTGTTTTGGAAACACTAGTCTAGTAAAGCATATTCATGTTAATCTTGTGTATTTTTGTCAGCAAGATCCATGATTGCTTTGTATGAAAATAACAGTAAAGTGCTGATGTATTTTAGCGTATATGGCCCCTTAAAAGTATAAATGATGTTGACTGATAATATATTTTTTGTACGTTATCAGTCAACAATTAACACATGTTTTCTATCTCAACTATGTATTTTTTTAATTAATGTTTAATTTTGAGCTCGTAAATATCACAAGTACTTCACCTTTTATAAGAAGGCTTTCACAAACTTCCCTCATGTGCTGACACAATACTCGTGCCAACAAAACAGGTCAAGTGGAAAGTAAAAACTCCAGGGAATATTAAAAATTCCCTTCCTTTTTTACGAATAAAGAACCACCGAAAACGACAACATAAATTAACGTTACTAGGTAATAACATTTTTTATTATAAGTTTGGTATCGTGTGGCAAAGCTAGCTAAGCTATAAAATAACGAATTTTCCAATTTATTGGATTATTACTATTTGGGTTTGTGTATTTGCTGAGCTCACGTCGATAACATCGATAATAAAACAAATGAGATAGTTAAAAGTATCTTCACGCCCGTATCCCTGAAGTGGTAGGCAGAGGCACAACCAAGGCACCCACGACTATCCAAAGATGTGATGTGATAGGTGGCAAGCCTATCACCAACCGGGCACATATTCAATCCCGAGCAACATGTTTTTTTTATTGGAAAATTGGAAATACCACATTTTTTATTGCCCGACCCGGGGTTCGAACCCGGGATTAAATAATTAATACCGACATAGTTAAAGCATGCAAATACAAATAAGAGTGATACAGCGTTTATAACTAATTATTTGTTTTTAATAACCCCGTGTTGGTCTGGGCTCCTTTGCAGAATAGACTATCTACCTTACTGCTAGGCAGCTTCTAAAAGTCGAGCATTGCCTTACCGTCACTAATACCGTGACATCTGACTAAGTGATAGAGTTTCGCAGCGACTCACTCGGATTGGTACCACCGCCTCGCCTATTCCCGTTGCCTAGCGTCAGCGTTGCCTATTGCGGCTCAAAGGATATAGTAGCCGGTAAACTTACTTTTGCTTTTGCCTCAGGTTGGCACCATTACCAAATTTGGTGTCACTAGGCGACATGAATTTCATATCGTCAAAAAATACATTCGCTTTTTGTGATATTGGAAGGCAAACCTTCCAATATCACGAAAAATATAAAAATTCAGCAAGCTTTAAACTTAAACCGAGTAGTAATAATTTTATATACACGTTGTTTGGAGTTAACACTTGTACTTATCCACTGTATACTTTATTTAACACTTTCTGTTACTTTCTAGCCAACCAGTTTCACTGCTTACAGCATCATCCGGGCTTTGAAAGATCTTTAGTTAGTGAAACCGGTTGACTAGAAAGTAACAGAAAGTGTTAAATAAAGTATACAGTGGATAAGTACAAGTGTTAACTCCAAACAACGTGTATATACAATGGAATTCCACCAAGTGCCGACGATAGCAAGTATAGATTCTAGTAATAATTTTATTGTTACTACTCGGTTTAAGTTTAAGAGATCTCCAGGTTTAGTTACTCTGAGAAACATTCTTATCGTTGTTCTTACTTGTCAAGCTTATATTTATTTAGCAACAGTGATACTGTATGATGTTGTTGGTTTACTCATCTAGGAACGAGCCCTAATTATAAAAAATACGCAATTTCTTAATTACTCTTGAACTTTCCACAAATTACGTTTCTTGACATTTAAAAGTAATCAACTCTGTGGTCTAGCAGTCCGGCGTCGGACTTGACTTCTTAATGTCCCGGATTCGATTCCCGGGTAGGGCAACAAAAATAGAAAATGCATATTTTCAATTTCCTTTTAAAAAATACTTTTTTAAAGTCAGTAAGTAAATATCTTCCGCCCATATATATCTTCCGCCCATATTCCCGAAGAGGTAGGCAGAAGTACCTACTACCAGGGCACCCACGATGCCCTTCCTTTATTATTAAAATGTAATAGAACCCCCCAAACCTTCTTTCGTCAAACGTTGCAACAAATGTATGGTACTGATCCACGATTTTTGAAAATTCAGTAGACTTTCCTTTAGATATAGTTTTAGAGAAAGGTTTTAGAATTACTTTTGGTAACGCCACATACGGTCCTTTGAGGCTATTGAGCATCTTTTTTGTGATGATAAATGGGTAAAGTTTACATCAAACAGCTGTCAAAAAACATGTTTTCTATTCGCTACCTCCATTGTATTTCCGCTGGTCACTGGAGACAGCAAATATAAAACACGTCATTTGACAGCTATTTGATGTACTTTTTACCCTGTAATCTTCACTAAAAAGATACGTAATCTGCCCCCTGGTCCTATGTGGAGTGTCTCTAATTTTCTTCTAACCAGCTCATCTAAAACCTTGTTTCCCTTTCCTCTGTATATGCGAAGACACAGAAATCTATAAACCAAGCTTAAAGCTACACTTTAATTAAGTTTAAAAAAATTATAAATTCTGTGACAGCAAAACCTCAGCTGCTTGGTAAACCAAATCGGTAAAAAAAATATTTTAGTTTAAGGTTGTAGTGCTTCTATTTTCTTGGCTTAGCA
This sequence comes from Calephelis nemesis, assembly GCA_002245505.1. NCBI lineage: Eukaryota > Metazoa > Arthropoda > Insecta > Lepidoptera > Riodinidae > Calephelis > Calephelis nemesis. Next base: position 23,459 of record NJDD01001796.1, on the reverse strand, counting down.
TAGTTTTTTAGGTTCTAGATTTTAAAAATTGAAAGCGCTTTTCACACTTTAAGCACAAAATATATACAGGTCGTTCAAATCTGAAATCTATATAAAATATTATGTTTTTAAATTTTCTTTGCATGAAAACTTTGACCCACGCCTCTATTGGTAACTAAGAGAAACACATTTTGACACCAAAAGTGTTATGAATTTCGACACATAACTTACTTTATTAAATCCATACCAACTCGAGGTAAAGACTTACTTAATATGAAATATTCTCCGCGACTTTTGCGTCTGATAGTACATAATCTTTGACTGTGGTTTTCAAAAGTAATTTGATAATTCCACGCTAATGTATTAGTCCAGAGCGATCGCCGGCTATCCTCTCAAACAATGAGGGTCGCCCGGAAATGTAATTAACTATGTATTCGTTGGAAAGAGGAAATATCAATTCGCTTGTACGGGGGGATTGACTGATACATTTGGTTTTGCCGAACAGACCCTATTGACTCAATTATGAATAAATGAACCGTCATGAAATATGTATACGTATACGTTAACATGAATAAATATATTTTATCTGTTACCGTAAATTCAGATGGTATTTTTGTATGTAACAATATAACAAAAAAGTTTATCTTCTTGCCCATATCCCCGAAAAGGCAGAAAGATGAACAACCAGGACACCCACGACCAGTTAAAGAAACTAAGTCCCACAATGTGATAGGTGGTAAGCCATGTATTACCAACATGGCACGTATGTAATCCCGGGCAACGTTATTTTATAAGAAAATTATCAGAAATTGCCTTCCTGTTCGGGGAGACTAGCAATATCGTAACAGAAGTAAACCATAATTATTAATATAACTTGATGAAACAGAGATCGAAACATATTGTGGTAAAATAACAATACACACTTTTTTAAGGTAAACGCTTATACTTATCCACTATACATCTATTGTGGGCAAGCACAATCGTATACCTCAAAAAAGTGTATACAATGGAATTCCACCAAATGCCGACGATAACAAGTATAGATTCTAAAATAACAATAATTTAATGGTGTGTAACGCAGAAGAGCAAAAGTGAGTATGATTGAGACAACGCCAAGGAATTCCATCACCAAAGGATGGCTTCGACGATGATCTCACTAATGACGAAGTGCATATTCGAAACTCTAAAACACGTTGTACTTACATTTGATAAAAAGAGTCGCGTCCCGGCTTGAGTTATTTGTCGTCACCTAAGAGTATACATTGTTATAGAATGAAAGTTTTAAGACCGCAAACAACCAGATGACCTGATGGTAAGATATAAACTTCGCCTAATAGACAACACAGATGCCATTGATACGTTGTGGTCTTATAGTCAGAATTAAAAGACTCATATACAAGTCTACCAGCTACTCTTACTTCATCTTTTATATTTTGCCAACAGTAATAAGAAAGACGGTGGTATAAATTTGGGTGAGGTCTCTACACAGCTCTCTACCACATAGTAAAATCTAAGACAATATACTGTGGAAACATTTTAGTGTGGCTTAGACTGTGAAATACCACCACAAAGATAATGAGGTGTATAAACTCTATATTTTAGTTTATTTAGTAGGTAGTTGAGCAATGAAAATTATTGCATTGTAAATAATTTTGTCAATATGGTTGCAAGTAAAATATACAATTTATTTATAGTTATATAGATTATGCAAAACATGTAATGAGACAAATGTTGAATGGTTTAGCAAAATTTAATTCGTGCTGAGTGATTTTCGCCATGTGAAGCGTTTTGTCATATTTTTGCTTTATACATCGTTCGTTTTATATTAATGCTTCTTCTAGTTTTATTGGAAAAAGCCAACCCAACACACGGCTCTCCTGATGGAAAAAAGACAACTGTGACCATTAGATACCGTTGAAGTTATAGGTGTGTCGCTGCCCTATAGCTAAAGTATTAAGCCTAATTTGTAAGTTTACGGACTACACAGAGCACTCCAAAGAGTACAGGGTGAATTTTTGGAAGGATTTCATTTTAACAATGTAATGTATTTATACGTTAGCTAGTGTCTATCCTATATCTTTTAAATTCTTTCCATCTTAAAAATCTGGCGAAAAAATACAGGAATTTAAGTGTATCTGTATATAATGAAGATGTTCAATTTTATGAATATTTTAGAATTTCGCTCTATTGATATGCATACTCTACGGTTGTCACATTAAACAAGTGAATGCAAAAAGTCGGAAGAAGATCAAAGCGATGACGCGTTGTCTGGAATAACATCCAGCGAAATGCACTTAACTTGGAAACGAGCTTGTGAAATCGCAAACTAACGACTTTAGTGCTGTGTAAAACATTTGAAATACAATGCTCCTCGTAATCGTTCAAACTAATTACAAGATATTCGAAACGAGCCTTGTATTGTGAAGTTTATAATATAATTGTTATTTACAATTTTATGCTTAACATAAATCTGTTAGAAGGTAAGTCAGGGTTGCCAATCTGAACTATTTACCAAGATTTAATTTCTACTTTTCGTAAGATTTATAGTATGGACAGGCAAGGAGGCGTTTCATAGAATAAGCCAGAGAATATTTTGTACAAACACATACTATTTGTACTACAAATGTTCACTGACTTTTTAATCAAAAAACGTTATTTAATGGAACTAGAAACTCATTTCATACTTTCGTTTACAATAAATAATATAATATTACTAGTGTGTTATTGGCTTAAATTACTATATTATTGGCGTTCATTTTAGATTCCATTATTTCATATTTCATTCACGATTTGATTTATTTGTTTGTGATTATGTGTGAAAATATGAGAACTAGGTAGGAGGAAATACGGGCGCTATTACCCTTAACTTTTAAGTGTAAACTGTGTAATGGATCATTTTTTGTCAATAAAACTATCAATTTAATTTCAATCATGTACGCGTAATTAAATAACATATTAAATTGAAATAAAGTGGGCGTTATTTACCTAGTATACTTTATTCACAATTGTAGACGCTAATGCAGCAACCCTACGCTAAGTAATAATACTCAGAGCTAACATAAATACCAAGATAATGCAGTAGTTAGACATTACTTCGCGACAAAAGTGTTAATGCAGTTAACATTCTTTATACATATGTCCGCAATAAAATTTATGTCTTCATTCCTTTTGTAATTAATCTTGTGTTAATAGAAAGCTTTTGAAGCTAGAATTAATGTCGAGTCAATAGAATTCATTGATGAAAGAAACATTTCATTAACTTCAAAGTCAAAGTTGTATTTATGGCTTGTAATTAAATTGAGTTATAAAAACTGGTACTAGTTTATGTTAACGTAAAACTGATAAACCGATTCAGAAGAATATGTTGAACCGTTTCAAATATTTTGTAATTGATAGTTAAAAAATAAATCATTAAAATGTAAGTAATTAGGTATTCAATCCATACAAGCATAGTTTCTAAAAATATACATTTGAGTTTCGAATAATATTTGTGTGTATTTTCACCTTGAACTGTTGTTTAGTAAAGTATAAAGTATAAACTAGCTGTTGCCCGCTTCGTTCTCCGCGTGGTTAATAGACTCACAGGAAGTTTTTTCAGGATAAACTATATCCAAGTCTATCCAAGTTACCCTCTACGTGTATGCCAAATTTCATGAAAATTAGGATTAGGATACGATTAGGATAGTAGGTGTTTAAAAATAACATTAAATTAATTAATTATTTAATTTATTAATCTAGGTGGTAGAGTTTCATAGCGACTCGCCCGGATTGATACCACCGCCTTACCTATTCATGCCACCATAACGTCCAATGCTTGCCGTTGGCGTGTTCCAGTTCGGAGGGTAAAGTAGCCGGTAAAGTTTTGCTCGAGCTTTGGCTCGAGCCCTAACATCCTGGCCTTAGGTTGGCAACGCACCATTGTTACCTTTGGCAACAATGGTTTCTAGGTGGCTTGTTTGCCTTCCATTATCATAAAAAAAGCTATTTGGTAGAAAAGTGAGGAGCAGCAGTTTTAATCCGCCTTACTTATTTGTCGGTGTAAAAGTGCCCATTTGACACTAGCTGAGTTTCCAAGTTGAATAACTAGGCGAGTCTGCACCAAAAATGAGCCTGTGTGTAGGTAAACCTAATTATCTAGGAAATCATACTTCATCTCTTGTATGCAGCATTAAAATTTTAAAGTAAGAATAGTGTCCTTTTTATTTAAAGTTTTCTCTATATATTAATACCGGACGCCAAAACTTTGGACCCCTTTTTACGAAAATTGCGATGATGCAGGATTATAAAATTGGCACACTTAAAGTTTATGTGTAGAAGTGCAGAACGCTATTATTTTTCAATAATAATGCTTATAAAGTACATCAAATCAATAAATAAAACGTTACCCACACTACCATGCATTTGACACACACAAACAAATATGTTGATGTTGACGATAAAAGATCACAGATGGCGCACTGCTATGGCTTACTATTCAGGAAACAAAGTAGTTGGTCTTGAGAAATTAATATGGCTTTCTTATCAACTTATCGTCGAATTTCGACCAATGGTCGCCCACTAGTTCACATAGTTGGCTCATAAGTCACAAAAATATAAGGTCATTAACAAAAATCCCATATTTATGAAACAAAATGTATTTTATATGTCTCATATTGTAACATTTAAAAGAAAAGTCATGGGCGTAGACTAGTATTCTAATTAAATATATAACACAGACGAAATGTAATAAATATTGACAGAGGGGAAACCGTTTTACCAGGAGCTGGCGCCGCGGGTTATCCGGCTGTCGCCATTGGCCATTGCATAATTAATGATAATTACAACTTCCAAATCGGGAACGGGACATTTCAAATGTATCACCATGATTTCATTTTCTAAATTAATAATATACTTTGTGACAAGATCATATCTTGCAGCCAACTTTTAAATTAACAGTTAGAAATAGACGCATGAAAGTCTTGTTATTTAACATTTTTTCACGCCTGTATCTTCAAACAGGTGGACAAAGATTCAACCAGGGCAGTCAAAATGAGCAGGTATTTTAGTTCTAGGTGGCGAACCTTACGCCAACCGGGTATTTATTAAATCCTGAACGTTGTTTACTTAGAAGAATTAAAATAAAACCCGGTTTGAGATACCAGCTATGGTACCCTCCAAACAAGAACACGAGTAGGTATTACTCGGTTTTGAACCTATGGCCGTAGCAATTTGTAAGATCTGTTGTCTTCTAATCTAGATGAGTCGTCTAACTGTATTATTTATTCTCATTATCTGCTTGAATGACAAATGCATTTTTACATGCATTTGTCATTTAAAGGTTATTTTGAGTCGTTGAGTAAATAATAAGTAGGTAGTTAGGTACCGGAACTTTTTGACAAAGGAATTATTTTCACCGCCTAGTTGATCGAGCGGTTAGCGTTTTTCCAGATTCCATGTCCGATTTATTAAATTTATTCCGATATCTTATTGAAGTGAAAACTTCTTTAGCGGCGTTGCGCACTATTTTTGGAATGGGTAAAAACTTCTAAACTCGCGTCAGGGCACGTGACCTGATCAAAAATTTGAAAGACGGCTCAGGGTGCTTGCGTGAATGTTCGTGTTGTTATGTTTGTGTACGATAGCGCAATAAATGAATATTGTATTCTACCAGAATGCACAACGTTAATATTCAAGTTTTCAGTTTTCACTTCTGCCGGCACTCCCGGAGTGCAACCCGTCGTTTTTTAAGTATTTCTTTGTATTGGCATCGTTCTCTAAAACCTACAACACAAGCTTTATACTTACTTTGAGGTTAGCTCAACATGTTATTTTTTTTTAAGCTTTTTAATTAATATTACATACTAGCTGCGCCCCGCGGTTTCACCCGCGTAAGTCCCAATCCCGCGGGAACTCCGGGATAAAAAGTAGCCTATATGTTATTCTGGGTCTTCAGCTACCTACATACCAAATTTCATTGTAATCGGCTTTGTAGTTTTTGCGTGAAAGAGTAACAAACATCCATACATCCATACATACAAACTTTCGCATTTATAATATTAATAGGATTTCTTATTCGATATAAATTGAACGCCGAGAAAAGAATGAATTAATTTTTAGTGACCTTTCAGACAGTCGAAAAAGTAACTAAATTTAACTACCTTTAACTAACTAAAAGTTTTAGTTTACACATTTCTCACTTCCCTTTTTACTTCCTGTCGTAGGTATGAGCAACATTCCAATATACGGTGCTGCTAATTAAAAAAACACAATGAAAGCACAAATGTTATATAGGTATGTAGTGAGATAATGATAAATAAACTAGTATACTATTACTATTAGTATACTATTTTGTAATGATTAAGGAATAATTTTGGATGAATTGCTTTAATTATTATCAGTATGAAAGAACTATAATTTATGTGGTAGAATACAATATTAATTTATAGCGCTATCGAATACAAACATGACAACACGAACATTCGCGCAAGCGCCCTGCGCCGTCTCACGAATTTTCGATCAGGTCACGTGTCCTGACGCGCGTTTAGAAGTTTTTACCCATTCCAAAAAAAGTTTGCAACGCCGCTAAAGAAGTTTTCACTTCAAAAAATGCTATGAAATCACAAATGTTATAAATATAGTGAAATAACGATAAATAAGCTCAAATCAATTTGCATTGTCCTACTTCAATACATAACTATGACGTCAAAAAATGGCGAAAGAACAAGGTTAATATCCATATACTCTGTGATTAACATAGTGTTTATCCTTAAACAAATGACTCAGTCGCTTCTGTTCTCGAGATGAACATAACATACATTGTACAGAATATTTATGTTTAAAATGAGACGTTTAATATTATTCGGACTATTTTTAGTGTTGTGTATACATTTTATCGATGCTAAAGACTTTGTTGTTGGCACAAGAGTGAACAATTTATTAATATCGACAGAGAAAGTTGTTTACACTTCAATTCCGTTCTTCAGACGGGATAAGGATTATAAGTATACAGATTCCAAACAAAGGATTATTAAGGTATGTACTTGGTTGGTTTATCATCTATTTTTAAATGCAAACAATATAGATGTGGTATAACTACGCATATATCATACCGTTGTGTATTAATAAAACTACTAGGTGTATATACCTATTTAAGATGTACTACAATCTATTACTTTTATACGTCTGTTCTTAATGTATTTTATTTAATACTATCGGCCCGCCCCGGCTTCGCACGGTTATGAATTATACATATAAACCTTCCTCTTCAATCACTTTATCTATTAAAAATATCGCATCAAAATCCGTTGCGTAATTTTAAAGATTTAAGCACACAAATGGACATAGGGACAGAGGAAGCAACTTTGTTTTAGACTATGTAGTGAAGTATAAAATGATACGGATCACCTCGTGAGATACAGAAAGTTCGGTGACTATCCCTATCTAAATTGAATAGAGATTTTCAGTCACTGTTACCTTCACTTTTGCGTTGCTACCTTCAGTTGCAGAATTTGATGGCCTACTAGAGAGATGCAACTTTTCTATCACAATCTCGGCCGCTTTTGATTTGTACTACTCATTAACACGAGTTTTAATAAAAACGATTCACGAAATTCCATTGGCGATGCAAAATTTAAGACAAACTCTTTGTTTGACGTTTTTGTCCATTATGACATATTTTAATTATTCAATCAAGTTATAATAAAATGATATAATTAATGAAATAATATTTATAGTTATTTTCTGTTCTGTTTTGTTTTGTATTGGGAATTATTTTTAATTATTAACTTCGTATGAATTGTTGAATTCCTATTAAAATTTTCTGTAATAATTATTCAAATTTGCAAAAGTGTAAATGTATTAGAAAAATAGGAGTAAATAATACGGATTAGATTATGTTATTATTTTTTTATTTATTAAATTATAAGTTGATTATTTACGATATGAGTTGTTTATTATTTACTTACAATATTGATATAAAAATTTGCATACCAGTTGCACTGGTGAAGTAGGTGAAAATGTAAAAGAAATAATTTAAGACCTTTAATGTACACCACTTTAAAGCAAATAAAGACTTATTATTATTATTATTATGAAATTCGCAATACACACTCAATATGTTTTCCTTTACCGGGTTGGCTGGAAGAAATGTCATTCATTAGAGATGAACTCGCCCTTTGTACTGACGTTTATTTTAGTCTTACGTTTTTCTGTAATGTTTGTTGTATACAATAAAGAGTGATAACTCTGATTAAAAAGTTAATAATAATAAATAGATATCTCTGAAATTTAATCCCGAAGTAAACAAATTATATGCTTGTGTTATGGGCGTCAGTCTACGATTCTGATATACATATAGAAATACTTAAATAGATACGAGAATAAATTAAAAAAACACCCTCATAATAATGAGCCTAACAATAATAAATATGATATATCTAAAAACATGACTTATATTTACAAAAAATGGGAAACAGTTTTGCCACAAGAAATAAAAAAATAACAAATTGAATTTAGAACCATACACAAATATTTCATTCACGTTACTTTTTTGACTTAATGTATATCGTATTACTATGTTGCTTAAGTGTTAGTTTAGTTAAGTTTGTACCTACTATGAAGCTTAGTATAAATAGGTACATAAATTATCTCTTCTACCCTAAGGTGGTCCGACAGAGATCGCTCTGAAGCAATAAGGTTGCCTTTGTGTAATAAAATAAATATTATGTAGTAAGTGAAAGAGTGTATAGTTTTTGTAATTTTTTTTGCTTACTAAAGTTTATTCATTCGTTTAAACGTAACGATGGTCTTACAGATATAATACCTTTTAAACACCATGAAATGAACCGTTCCTTTAACACCAATGTTGTTATATTATAACCGCCATATTTGTTTTTATTTAAATGTATGTGATAAAAACGATGCGCTTTGACTTTTGAGATAAGTTGACCCTGAATCTTATAAGGCCGTGAAGCAGTTTATACATAGCCGACAGAAATATTGATATTACACACTCACGCACACACACGACACACACAAACACACACAAACACACACACACACACAAACACACACACGCACACAAACGTATACATACGTATACAGATTCATGTAAATCATGCTTTGGTTATTGAATTAATTTAATTGTACGTGTTGGCAGAAACAATAATGTTATGTTCCTATCAATACATATTATAAAACAAAGTCCCTCGCCACGTCTGTTGTTCGTTTACTCGAAAAGTACTGAACGGATTTTCAGTCGGGTTTCAACAATAGATGAAACAATTTTTGAGGAAGGTTTTAGTGTATAGTAAGTTTATGTTTTGTACAAACCAACGATATTACAGCGACATTAGTTCAATATATCGGCAAAAAATAAGCCAATCGGGAGATTTCTTCGAAAACGCTGCCAAAACCTTTTGATTTGTAACAAAACAGTGTATGGTGGGATTTTTCCTCTTCGATAGATCTCAAAAAAAGTAAGCGTTGGTATATATATCTAACTTTAAAGAATAACCCACAGTAACCGTTTTTTGCTTTTACTTAAAACAGTAATATGAAGGGTAGTATAGGTTCTAAAGTAAGAACATATTTTTAACAATACCGTATTACCACTTAATCAAATAAATCTGTTAGATACGTTATGCGTGTAATTTAGATCAAAATTGCCTGATACACTTTCAGAAAAAAATTAACAACTTATGAGTTATCAAAAAGTTAAAATCTCCGGGCGCAAAATTAAATGTCGTTGAAGCGTAGCAAAGACATGCGCGATAAACTTTCGTATTTATAATATTAGTAGGATTTTTATACTTGAATAACCGAAGCGAAGCGAGGGCGGGCAGCTAGTAATAAATAAAATTAAAATAATTAAGTAAGATGTCAAAAAACCACCACGCGACGTATATAGGACAATATAAGAGCATAAAATAATAAGATTCAGCACTATGCCGTCACCTGTAAGCTATCCAACTGAGTGCATTGAGAATTCAGAAGTGCAGGTAGAGTGAGTCCGTTTTGGTCACTTATATTTGTGCGTTGGTCCGTGATATGTGACTAGGTTCCAGATTTTGGAAGCCACTCGTCCGGGTCGGTACCACCCATTTTTTGTAATATTGGAAGGCAAACAAACAGATAGATTTTGTGATGCTAAGAAATTCACGCCGCCTAGAGACCTACGCGCGTCTGTCTGGTCTTGTTTGTGCTGGGCCCTTACCATGAGTTTACGGCTTGTCAAGTTTACTACACTCGCTACCGTCGCTGTCAATTATATGTATGAAAACTTTAAACAGCGCGTCTAGTGGTAACTAAGAGAAACACATTTTTAGACCAAAATTGTCATAGATTTCGACACGTAACTTACCGTACGTAATCTATACAAACTCATGGTAGAGGCTGATATTTAAACCCGTGCTCGCCTCTTACGAACTTCCTGGCAACGAGGCAGATGAAATATTCTACTCAGTGGACTCGGACCAACACGGGAGATAAGGGGAAAAGGGGGCAAAGTTCAGAGATCATTATACCCCAAGGACAACGAAGCAGGTGGTATGTTCTACTAAGCGGACTCGGACCAATACGGAAAAAGGGGAAAAGGGGGCAAAGTTCAGAGATTGTTATACCCCAAGGACATTAACCCCACTTCTTTTGTTTTGTTACATTTAATGTTAGAAATAGTTAGTAATTAAGTACGCTTTACCATGCAGTGCTTAAATCGGTAACCTATACGAAGAACATGAAAAAGTGTAAATGGATTCCAGGTAAAACCAATTTAGCACCACTCCGTCGCCACATGAGCCATGCTAATGGATCTCTGCTCGTTAATCTTGTGTTTAAGTTATTAATTAGCATTTTAAACACCATGCAAATGGGTTTATGGGTATCGATGACCTCTTAACTAACTCTCACTTAACATATTTAAAATTTATTCATTTCAATATTTTTTTTATTTTTTTTTAATGAAGACTTGTACTGTTTTTGGTTTCAATTATAATTCGTTATTTTATAAATAGTCTACCGGTTTCGCTTATAAAAGTGGCTAAAACTAAAACTTAAACTACTAAACAATACTTTTGACTTGTAAACATAAATTCATTTTTGTGGGTAGATACCAAAAATTTAATAAGTTATACAGTGGAGTTGCTAACGTTTGATTGTTTCCCAAAAAAATGGGAAATTATCACCATAAGAGAAAATACTAAATACTCATATCTTACTTAACATTACTTTTTAGTCCTTGACGGGAATAGGAGCGTTATATGTTTGACGTGTCTGTGTGTGTGAGTATCTGTCTATGACATCATAACTTTTGAATGGGCGGACCAGTTTTGATGCGAATTTTTCTGATGAAAGCTCACGTGATCAAGAGAGTTTTTAGCAACACTTTATGTACGTTTTATTGAGGTCAATGTTTTTTTTGTGTTATATAATTAAACAATAACAGTTTAAAAAAGTAGCAAATACGCATAAACGTAACTGAACTATAAAATAATTTTATATAAAAAATGTGTAATTATGAAAAAAAATATTTTGCAGTATAAAACGCAGAGTATATGATAAGATATTTATAATAAATTTAACTCATATCTGTTAAATAAGGTATTTTTACAACTATTTAAAAATAGCACATCGTCCTTTTATACGAAACATATTTTTTATAATAATTACATTATTTGTCATATTATAATAAAATACAATAAATACAAATTTCAGTTCGATGATGAAAAGCTATTTTGCAGTTGTATAATATTTATTACTTTGAAATTTCTTCTAAAGTAATTTTTGCGTGAGAATTACAAACATTCATCCATCCATCCATCCTTACAAACTCTAGGTTTAATATAAGTTAGTAGGATACGAAATATGTTTGAAAAGTTTACAAGATTAAACATTGAAGACATTTCAAAACTAACATTAACTTATTGGATTCACTCACAGCAGATCGTTTAAAATCTTGTTAATTTGTCTCTTTTGATTTTGATTATGTTTGGTTGTATTCAAACGTCCATCTGCTTTAGAGTTAAAATCCATGCTACATTTCATCAAAATCAGTCAACAGATATTACATTATATGATTTAAAAAATAATACGAAAAAAAAAATAACGCACACACAAAGCCTACTTAATACGCCCGCGACACTTTAAAGTTAATCAAGAGTTTTTTTATTTATAGTATGTACTCGTAATTATTACAGCATGACTAATCTACGGCTCTTACACAATACTAAGTAAGTTGACCTTACCGTCCAAACTGGGACATAGCCATAGCTAGTCCTAAGTCATCTAACTTTTAAAAAATGGCGTTTCACAAAAAGGAGAAATTTTACACAATCACACACACGAGTAAGACCAAGTGTCACAAATCTGAATTAACTTAATATTTCAGCAAGTATTTGTTCTAATTGGTTCATTGTATTTGACTGTATTCCAATTTGGAGTAATTACTTTTTAATGACAGCATTTAAAAGTAGGTTTATTATTTCAAAATGTATTTTTTATTCCAATAATACATTTCTGAGAATAATACACATTACATTAAAAGTGGACATTAAAGTGGTCAAGAGCCCCGTGTTGGCTGTGACTACATTTGAATTTGGGTTTGATTCTCGGGATAAATGTTCAATCACACAAATGCCTACCCCCATTGTTAATCGAACCCGAGCCTCGCGTTTGGCTGATCTAGTTAGGCATGTACGCTAGCCACTCGACCAACACATTTTCATTTTGTTGCCCTACCCGAGGATTGAACCGGGACCT
>NJDD01001792.1:152927-165999 GCA_002245505.1 Calephelis nemesis | reverse complement strand
ACTTACAAATCAAGGCTAAACTCGTGTAATACAGAGCACAGACATTAAATTAAGAAATAATACATTTTTGTATTCCGTATTGGAGAAAACAGTAGCCCGCAGATTTGTGTATAAAGATTTAAATCTTTGTTGTAAGACATCAACGCCCCAGAAACATCTATGGCTGTTTCTAGGCGACATTGTCTCTCATCATCAAGTGAAACGTTTTCGTAATCGGTACTTCAAACAAAATAGTGCAAATTTAAAACTACAACACTACTGCAGAAGCCTAATGGTAAAGTCTCATGTCTTGTGTCTTTTATCCCAACGGTCCTCAACCAGCAGCCAGTTTTAAGGACTTAATTGATTGCAATTTACCTCCAAGAAACAAGTTGGCGCATCTTTTTCTTTAAAAGTATTTGTTGTATCTTCTGGATTTGAGGGCGTTTACTAACTGCCGCAGCCTGCATTGGTATACTTAACCTTGACATTTCAAGTGATGGTCAGTTTCGTAGTTATCTGGAGGAGAAGGCTAAAATAGCCTCTTAAAGACTAAATTTGCCCAGTTCTCCAAGCCGACTTAATGCTTGTAGTTTTGCAAAGGGCAAATTTAGCCTCACTTGGAGTACTGTTCTTAACTTTAGGCAGGGGCTCCCCAGTACCAGCTTCTTCCGTTTAACCACATCCAACGTAGAATGTCTCGAATTGTCAATGACCAACCACTTACTAATCGGCTTGATTCTTTGGCTTTGCGTACATAGATGTCTGGTCTCTTTGTGTTTTCTATCGCATTTATCATGGTGAATTCTCTAAGTTAATTGGTTTGATTCCTGCCGCTGAGTTTTCCCTTCGGAATTTATAGCTCTGGTCACATGCCCGTCCGATGACTTCTGTTTGACCCGAATGTATGTGAAACCTCAAATATCAGAAGTGGGATTGAGACCCCCTTTTCTACGTATTGGTTTGGATGAGTTTTATGAGTTATTGATTATTCGAGTGTGATATGGATAGAGGACTTTTCCAAAAGATTATAACTGACGCGGACGATATAAAATTTCGTCGGTAATCGGTCTTTACCAGAGGTTAATTGAAACACGTAGTTTGTAAGTAACTGGCGTCTATTTGATTTAATTTGTGGGCATCTGTATTCCAATCTGCCGTCCGTCGTCGTGGACTTAGAATTTGTGGATGATTAGCTACAGATCCCATGCAAATCTTATAGTAACAAGTGAGCATTTGTACAGATTAAGAAATTGATAAGTTTTTTAAAACAATTTTAAACTTTGAGGTAACAATAAATTAGTATGGTACTAATGAATTGATATGGTAAAGTCTAGAATGTGTACCCTCTGTGAATCCAAGTACAGGTGTGTATTGGGGAAAAAAGATGTCAGTTGGTGAACGTGATAACCTGGTAATTTGAATAAGGTTGTTTTTTTTTCTTTAAGAGAAAGATTTTACTTGTACGTCAGTTAGAAACACGACAAAAACTTTATTGGGTTAGGTACAACTCGCTATAAATTGTACGATAAAACTAACGATAAAGGCTTTAGCTCTGAAGGTAATTGGGAAAGTAGCAAGACCGTTATCATTGTTGTATAGTGGTGTTATAGAGACTGATGTTGACAATAACTGAATTCGAGAAGTAGCATCTGACAATATTAAGAACTATAAGAATAATAAGAAAACAAAATCAACAGTTAATAATTTTTCGGTTGGCGATATTATGTTGTTGTTGATATCATGTTGGTAAAAACAAACAAATTTAAATTCGAAATTCAAAGGTTAGTTTAAATATTTTTGAAAGGTGATCGTTCCACACTGAAAACTTTGAATTGTAAACAATAAATATGCATATAATAACAAAAAATATGATCGTTTCCGAATAATGTCTGAAGGTCAAGCACCACTTGACTTAGGTGAAAATGATGAGGTCGTTGAGGACTCTGAGTCTAGTTTACATTTGAATTGGGTTCTGCTCGTCGGAGTCTGCACCAGGTTGTCGCAGCTGTAGCCCATTAGAAATCGGTATCAACCTTTTCCAGTAGTCCGTGCGTAAGCAGTACGCGTAAGCCCTGGGTGGTGGGGTCGGGTCTAGCCTCGTCTCAAAGACCGCAGTCAGTGAAAACTAAGCGTACTCTAGCGGAAGTGCAACCAAAGCAAACTTTGAAGATTTGAGAAATTTTGAAAACATTGTTGTAGTCATTGAAATTATGATTTGTTGTGATTGATGTCTGCAAATTGACCTCAGACATATCTCAAAATTTACTATTTGTAGCGTACTTTGTTATACTTGATTGGTGTCTAGTGAATGTTAATCAAACTGAAGCAGCGTTAGAAAACTTAACATAATAAGATGGCAATAGTTAACTTTATTTTAATGATGATGATGTTAAAGGTTAAGTAGTTGGAGAGACTCGAGTAAATGATTCTATCGGTCGTAATGAGTTCGACTGCGCCATTAGTTGTTTCGCAGTCGTAGCCCGGTAGAAATCGGTGTCTCTTTGGACAACTCAAGTAGGTAGTCCGTCGGTACACGATGTGTGTTTAACTCTGGCGAAGGTCGTGGTCCATAGAGACCGTATTATCTAGCCTCACGGGTAGTGTACACGGGTGATCTACTTGGTGGATGTGAGATGACTATGTGATGTGTGTGTAAGTTTGCACTTTTCCCCGTGTTGGTTCGGGCTCCTTAATAGACCATCTGCCTTTCTTGCCAGGCAGCTCGTAAAAGGCGAGCATAGGCTTATCATCACTAACACCGTGACATCTGACTAGGTGGTAGAGTTTTGCAGCGACTCGCCCGGATTGGTACCACCACCTTACCTATTCCTGCCGCCATAACGTCATAACGTGTTCCGGTTCGGAGGGTAAGGTAGCTGGTAAACTTACTTTTGCTCGAGGCCTAACATCCTGACCTCAGGTTGGCTACGCACCATTACCATCTTTGGTGTCTCTAGGCGGCGTGAATTTCTTACCATCAGGAAATCCGTCTGCTTGTTTGCCTTTCTATAACATAAAAAAATGTGATTGCTGTTCGGCTGGACAGCCATGGCGTTAGAGGTCTTTACTTGAGGGTTAGGGAGTTTAAAGAATTAAACTTGGCTGTAACTTGATGTTATAGTAGAATATGTATACAGTGTGTAGGAAAAGTGCAGAATGCTAATATTTTTCAATAAAAATGCTCAATAAAAATGCATTAAATCAAAAAATAAAACATTACACATACTACCATGCATTGGAAACAATAAAGCAAAAATATTATTAGTGATAAGAGATTACAGATGGCGCACAGACTATATTCATAAAATTTGAAAACAAAGAAGTTGGTCTTGATAAATGAAAATGACGTTCTTATCAAACAGATAATTACCAAAAGAACCTAAACGATGGGTCAAATTTCGACCAATGGGCGAACACTAGTTATTAAAAAAGTATAATTGTAACTAGTAATGCCTTTTAGACATGATAAAAATAAAAGTATCTAAGTACTAATTGTGCCTGGTAAGATGAACACCGAAAAGTTATTGTTAACAGAGATACTGGAATTTGTGGTAAGACAACTAATATGAATTTTCTTGCTGGTTTTTCATTTCAAATTAGCTAGATAGGTCTTAGCTTAAGCATATCAGGAGTGGCCAAGTGTGTTGATTTGTATAAGTTTTGCAGGCTGACAAACAGGGGTTTCCGAGTTGTTTAGCAAGGAGGCTGTTCTTGCTATGGAGGACAACATTGTGAGCTCTAAGGCTACCAGCCAAGTAGATCCTATTCAGTTCGTATACGTGTGCACACCGACACATATAAAAATCCAAAAAGTATCTTGACGCCCATATCCCCGAAGAGGTAGGCAGAGGCACAACCAGGGTACCCACGACTAGACGAAGACACTAATGTAGATTTCACCAAGAGCCCCTTTAGGAGACCTTTTAACGTTACTCATGGGACTGTTTTCATATAAAACAGTCCCCAAAAATACGTTAAAAGATCCCCTCTAGGTGAAATCGGGCATAAGTCCCACAATGTGATAGGTGGCAAGCCTATCGCCAACCGGGCACATATCCAGTCCCGAGTAAATTTTTTTTTCATTTATCCATCCATTCCAATCCATTTTGTTAAAATCCTATTTGACCTTTTCTTCATCTATTTACTCAATTATAAGTTACATTAACATAATTAATTAATAATATAAACATACAGACGCATTGTTTTGCAAGTTATAAAATTGCAACGTTGAAAGTAAATTAAAAAAATTGCATATAGAGTTTCACCAACCACTAAGAATTAACAAGCTTTTTGACGAAGACCAGGAGACGCCCTGCTTGTTCGCTATAAAAACCAGAACTATTAAAAAATGATTTCATTGCGTTGATACTTCAAAAAAACTGACTCAATTTTTTTTTAATTAACTTACTCATGTCCCGTACCTATACTCAAGAAACGAGTCGTTTCAATCACAGATATTAGTATTTCGTACGATTAGTAAGATTGCTAACAACGGTCATTTGTTTTCGATTGTTAACTGAAAACTTTTTGAAAATATGAGTAACGCTTCGTTGCTTTTGAGTAAACTACAAGTGGTTAAATTTATGGATTTCACTTTGTTGATTAAAAGAACCGGGCATTAATTACATACCAAAAACAATTTTAAATTTGTACTGAAAAATATTATTTTTTGTACAAAAACCGCAGGGATGTAGCACACTTTTACGGCATTTCCGTGTGGTGCTCGAGCGGTATTCGGTGCAGTGTGATATCAGTCTTATATAAAACTATACTGTACTATATTTTACACATATAGACTACAATATACAAATATTTTATGCGTAATTGGGAGAATGAACCCGCAGGTGGGTGCTCCTCAAAAAATACGGGTCCGATATTGATATTTTTTCTGAATCATTCTCTATTTTAATAACAAAGATTGTATAAATTTTAAAGAAAGAAAAAATTTCGCCCCAGACAGGATTTGAACCTGTAACCTTTCGTCTCAAGCCAATTGAGCTACTGAGGATTCAAGTCCCGTGACGAAATTTTTAATTCCTTTCTAACCCGTTAGCGCGGGTAAAGATTGATCAAAATCCTTTCATTAATGGTAGATTATTCACGATACAAACATACAAACAAGAGCCTCGTCCATTTTAGACTCGATTAACAATCAACAAAAATGTCGTAATTAAACATTACCGTTGTGCAGTTAAATGCATTGTTTAAACAATCAGAAGATCGACCTTTCCCCTGAGACATATGACTTGATTCAGTTGTTGGCTCCGGCCAAGGTTTACCTGTCCTCGTTATCTGGATTTGCAACACGTATCACTTGCAAAATAAACGTTATAATAATACGTGATACAATGTGATGGTTTTGAATACATGTTTATATCTTATAAGTATAGAAAATTAATTTTTTCTTCACGCCTGAACGAATGGACCATTTTGCTAATTGTATTGTTTTGTTGGGTTAGTTATTGATCGGAAAAGGTCCATATAAAAAGAACTATATTCATAATAAGGGCATGGTATATCGGCTCAGCTTATCTTTATAGATATTCGTAGGGCATACTATAACTTTCTAGAACTGGTCATTTACAATAAATAAAATAAAAATAACAAGACAATATCAGAATATAAAAACTTAACTCTCTAGGAACGTATTACATTTTATTTTAAAACTGTCATTTGTTTTTTTTTTCTAATTTGATGGTGTCAAGGTAATTGTGTCGCTATTACAATGAAATTTAGTCGTGAAAATTTTTGCTCTATTATTTTTTTAATATAATAGTCACTACTGATGGAAAAATGTGTACATAGTGAGGGTTTATACTTCGAAAAGCAATAAATTAATCATAAACATCTTATGTCGCCTCTGTGGTCGAGCGGTCCGGGTGTTGGACTTGACTGCATGAGGTCTCGGGTTCGAATCCCGGGTCGGACAACAAAAAATAAAATTGGATTTTTCCAATTTTCTAATAGAAATAATGTTGGGCGGGATTGGAAACGTGCCCGGTTGGCGATAAGCTTGCCACCAATCACATTATGGGACTTAGTATCTTCGGCTAGTCGTGGGTGCCCTAGTTGTGCCTCTGCCTACCTTTTCGGGGATATGGGTGTGAATATACTTTACTTGACTGTTACTTTATAAACATCTTATCTAGTCTTATTTATCAGAATCCAGTAACTTTCAGTATGACCTAAGTAGTAACGATTTTTTTTTTGTCATCGCATCACGCGAGAATGAAGATGAAGAAGAGAATGAAGATGAATGAAGAAGCGAACTTGCTCCAATTTCACTTATTCTTTTTAAAGTGAAACTTTTATTACTTAGTCTCAAACTTTTTGGTATGTGTGTCGCATGTCGCGTGACGATGACGTCAGAGCAGCCGAGGCCAATATGGCGGCGTCTAAAGTTATAGATAAAGTTTCAATTTTACCGTGGTTTCATAAAACCACACAATCCTTTTTTTATTGTTATTTGTTGTCAGAAAAATATTCATATGAAAAAACAATATTAATAGTTAAGAAAAGACAAAGTCTGTCGGCTCAGCTAGTTAATAATAAATATATTTCGTTAAATCACTCGAACTAATCAGATATGTAACTAAATATGTGCTCATTACATTAATATTAATCAATGATAACAATAAGATATAAAAGCACGTAATTTGTAGTTCTGATAAATAATTCAAAAAATTATGCGACAGTAGGAAAAAATGTAGCGTTAAATATTGAATAATTAAAATTGACGTCATAAATTTAATATTTACGAGGAAATTAACATTAAAACAAAGACCTAATAACGTGTTAAAACTATTAAAATATGGACCTCAAAATTTTCAACCAAGTTTTGTTTGAAGTATTTTACTTTTAAAACTACTTATTTGAAAATCTACTCTATCAAAATTTAAATATTGTGTTTTTATCTTCTTGAATTACAATTATGGTTGAATATGTAAAGATATTAAAATTTAAGATAAAACAACATGAATTGTAGTACTATTAAAAACTCCGTATCTGTAAAATATATCGAAAAAACAAATACGAAAAAGATAATCAAACGCGGATGTAAATCCCAAAGGTTCTTGTCACAGTCTCTTAACAATATGTAAAATGAGAATTCCTAAAAAGGAGATAAAGAAATGACATATTAAAACTCACAAATTTATCTACCCCAAATTAAACATATTTCATGCTTGTTTTATGAGTGTTAGTAAATTATACTAATATACAAAAATACTTATACATAATTAATACATTAATTCGATTATAAATATAATAATAAACTAAATAATCAACTACATAGTATAAAACAAAGTCGCCTTCTCTGTCCCTATGTCCCTTTGTATGCTTAAATCTTTAAAACTGCGTAACGGATTTTGATGGGTTTTTTTTTGTAATAGATAAAGTGATTGTAGAGGAAGGTTTACATGTATATTTTATACTCGTGCAAATACGGGGCGAGCCGCTAGTAAACTATAGAAACAGATGTATTCATCCCACAAATGGGATTAATTTGGGAATCCAACCTGAGCCTGTCGGATGGTCGCTGACGTTAGGTATATAATATCAGTGCTTGCTACTTTCATCTTTCGGTTCGGAGTGTAATACAGTCGATGAACCATCCATTAGACAATCGGTTAAATTTAATTTCATAAAGAGCCTCATAAGCGAAACTTCAATAAAACTCTGAAATTAAATTACAAATGGCCATATCATCTCAAGCAAGAGAAATCTTAAGGTACAAGCACACTAAACGTAACTGTGGGAATTGAAACGATGCGAACACGACTATTTTCGATGTTTAATATTATAAAGCGTACTGCGTAGCGATTCTACGGCAAACAAGTCAGAATTTGATGACCGAATCTCAGGAAAATCGACATTATGTTGAAATTGATGTGGGTTATAGCACTCTTTCTGTATTCAACTGATTATTAAATTGAATAATAAATATTTATTTTGGCGTAGGGATAGGTATGACCATCGTTCGGTATTATAACAATATACTAATTTAAGTTTCTGGATTATTCTTGAATTGCATTAGTCTGATTATGTGACAGTCTACAACCACCTGAAATGTTTGTACGTTTATTTACCGCCACAAGTTCTGTTCCGTTGATGAGTGAGTTAAATAGACAGTAAATTTACTTACATAATACATTTTAACCCACATGTAATCAACCCACCTTTAATATCTTTGGTGTCTATGAGTGACGTATATTTATTATCGAGAAATCTTGTCGTTTGCCCGAATTCTAAGAAACTTAAAATTCTATGCTTAACACACTACGTGGCGAATACGAACGATACCAGTATCTATGGGTTACGTTGCGGTGCTCTGCTGCAACTTTCGTACGCCCAGTGCGGTCCCACCTTTATAGCAGATCCAATAGACAAGTAAACAAGATATACACAAAAGATAAATACTAATTAAAAACCTAAAATGGAAGCTATAAAATATATGGAACTAATTGCATCTCGGTAGTAAATTGTAACAAAAGTGATTTAAGATATATTTTTCAAAAATAAAGGAGCAATTATCTTCTTATTTCTAATTAAGTTGTTTTTGAAAATAAATGAAATCTACAACTAATGTATTTTTCATCGCATTATATTTTTAAATGTTAACAGGTAGGTGTTCGGAAAGATGAAATAAAAACTTATTTTTTAAATGAAACAATTTTGTAGCGTGAGATTAGTATATTTTCATGCTTTTTAAAACAGTGATGAACAAATTTAAGTTTTTACAATATAACGAAGGAATGACTGTTGGTATATTACAGATTACTGTTAAAATGTATTGTGCACCAAGATTTTGCTTAAAATTCGACAAAATAAAAAACCTGCTTAAACTGTTTGAAATTTAAACTAAAACAATTAAATAAATTAAATTTTCCCGTGTTGGTTCGGACTCCTTTGCAGAATAAATTCATTCATATAAATTTATTCATTCAATTCATCTGCATTCATTGCTAGGCAGCTCGTAAAAGGCGAGCATAGGCTTACACTAACACCGTGACATTTGACCAGGTGGTATAGTTTAGCAGCGACTCGCCCGGATTGGTACCACCGCCTTACCTATTCCTGCCGCCATAACGTCATAACGTGTTCCGGTTCGGAGGCTAAGGTAGCCGGTAAACTTACTTTTCCTCGAAGCCTGATATCCCCGCCTCAGGCTGGAAACGCACCATTACCACTTTTGGTGTCTTTGGGCGGCGTGAATTTCTTACCATTACGAAATCCGTCTGCTTGTTTGCCTTCCAATATCTTAAAAAAACAGTTGTACTAGTTTAGTTATGCGCTTCAGCTATATTCGTCAAGCTTCGGAAATCCGAATGTAGTTTAAAGATATCTAAATAGAGTTGTTATGATTAATTATGTAAATTAATCATTCCGCTTAAATTTAGATTAGGTCAGCCAATTTAAAAATAAAAGTATAAAGTGTAAAAAGAGTAAAAAGTGTACAGCCTAAGCGCATAATTTAAATAGTGGTACTGTACGACTGCATTACTGTTAAAATCTATTTTCACCAATATTTTAATTTTAGTTCGACAAAATGAAAAATTGTTTATAAAATTATTCCAGTATACATTTAAACATTTTTAATTATTAATATTTTGACAAAAACCTTTTGGGTTTATTAAAATTAAACAAATATATAATTTGCCCACTTAGGCATAATAGCTTTGAAATTAGATTTAATGTATAGTACCTGGATGACCGAGCTTTGCTCGGTATTTTTTTTCTGTTTTTTTTATAAATTGTGTTTTTTGGAAATTATATTTAAGTACGAATTACACAATTAGTCTAACCTCAAAGCAAACAATCATTGACTTCGTTACTTAACA
Organism: Calephelis nemesis; assembly: GCA_002245505.1. Taxonomy (NCBI): domain Eukaryota; kingdom Metazoa; phylum Arthropoda; class Insecta; order Lepidoptera; family Riodinidae; genus Calephelis; species Calephelis nemesis. The sequence goes on along the minus strand of NJDD01001792.1, from coordinate 156,178 downwards.
ACGGACTTCGTTACTTAACAACGCCATCTGCTGGAACTTTAATTATTCGCCAAAAAATAGTATTATTATTCGCCAATAGATGTCAGGAAGAGTCATAATAAATTGGGACTACTCAAACGCCTCCTAAGTCGATAAAACACGAATATGACATTTTCTAAAAAATTGCTCGTTTAAAGGTATAAGATAATGTGCCAAGGGATATTTGGTTATCTTCTACTAAACTACTAATCTTAAAACTACTAAAGAAAGTCATGCTATTAGTAACACTATTTATAGCTCAAGAACCGTTTAACCAACTAGGCTAGAAATTGACGGGAAGGTAGCTTAAAACCAGAAGGATGGCATAGGATACGTTTTATCCTGTCACTATTTCCTTCACAAACGGAACGGATTATACGAAAAAAAGAAAGAAAGAAAGTATCTTCACGACCTATATCCCCGAAGAGGAAGGCAGAGGCACAAACAGGGTACCCATGACTAGCCGAAGTGAGTGCCACAATGTCATAAGTGGCAAGCCTCTCGCCAGCCGGTCACATATTCAATCACGACCAACGTTTTTTTATTAAAAATTTTTCTTTTTGTTGCCCGACCCGTGATTCTACCCCAGGACTTCATGCAATCAAGTCTAACAACTGAACCGACTGAACAATAATTAAAACATACATAATTGTTACTTATGTAATGCATAAATCCTGTTATATGTATATCATTTAACTTATACTCGTACATAAACATGAATATTTCGATTGGAATCGTATCACGCGTGAATGGGTACGCTTAATATTTTTTTGTTTGGGTAATTATTGTAATGAAAATTTTCATATGTAAGGAAAACATGTGTATGTGTTACTTTGTACACAAAAAAAAGTGAAAATGGCAATGGTAAGAGTTTATTAACCGACTTCGAAAAAGGGGGATGTTCTCAATTCGGCCAGTATACTTTTTTCATTTATGTTTCTCCGAGGTTTATGTTTCTCTTTCATTTATTTTTATTAAATTAAATCATATCAGAAATAAACTACAAAGTATTGAATAAAAATAACTACGATAAAAAACCGACTTCAAAATAAAAAGGAAAAAATAATAAGGATTTATGTATACTACCTACTATATACACATATAAATAATATGTAGTATATAATTAACATAAAATCTTAATATTTTTTTACTTTTTAGTTTTGAAGTCGGTTTCTTTAACGTAGTTATTTCTATAACATCATTTTTACTGAAGCGTAACAGAAAGTTTTTACTTCAAAAACAGTAACCACATTCAAATTTTAAAATTGTTTTTGTTTAAATAATTTAAACAAACAAGTTTGGTTTCGTGTTCTATTGTTATCGATGCATTGTTCTGAAACCTGAATCTGTCAATAGCTCAATTATTTATTATTAGAAACAATGTTACTGGTCAATAATGCGTGAGGTAAATAATCAAGCTCTTTAAAATCGACGAAGGCAATTAATCTTGAGATTGCAGTTTTTACGCTTAGTTGTTTTAATAAATGTTTTAATTATTGGTTATTATACGTTGACGATTTAGACATTTGTTTAATCTTGCAATTAGCTTCAAGTGATAATTAGTATTCGTGGAACGATTTTATTTTTGTTTTATCGTCTCTGTGGTCTAGAGGTATAGTACTACAATATCTAAATTATGCGCATCGACTTTACACTTTTTAAAAAGTAAAGTATCTTCACGCCCATATCCCCGAAGAGGTAGGCAGAGGCACAACCAGGGCACCCACGATTAGCCGAAGATACTAAGGCCCATAATGGGATAGGTGGCAAGCCTATCGCCAACCGGGCACGTTTCCAATCCCGACCAACATTTTTTTTATTAGAAAATTGGAAAAATCCAATTTCCTTTTTGTTTGTCGACCCGGGATTCGAACCCGAGACCTCATGCAGTCAAGTCCAACACCGAACCGCTCGACCACAGAGGCGACTTTAGACTTTACACTTTTTACTCTTTTTATACTTTATACTTAAATTGGCTGACCTAATCTAAATTTAAGCGAAATGATTAATTATATAGTAACAACTCTATATAGATATTCGGATTTACAAAGCTTGACGAATATAGCCGAAGCGCATTATTTAAATAATACGGGGTTGAACTTGTCTTCATGAGCTCTCGGGTTTGATACCCGGGTTTTTGTCTTCAGCTAGTTGGGTTTTTGGTTGTACCTCTGCCTTTTAGGAGATACGGAAGTGAAGATACTTTCATATTACATATTATTATAATACATGTTTATTAAGGTGTTATTTTAGAACAGAGTTGTCTCTAAACAAATGTGATTTTAGTGCCTAATATTTAGATTTTTATATCTTACTCTACGTGGGGCATACTAAAATTTTCTGGAATTGGAAAGGATGAGATGGAAAGATGAATAAAATATTATTTTTAACAGAATTTTGAAATGGAGCTCCCCAGGAAAATACCTATTACTTTTCAATTTCCGAGACTGTCTTTTTGTTTATAATTTAGTGGCGTTCAGATAACTGTATGTCGCTATTACAACTAAATTAATTCGTGAGAATTTTTGCTAAGTAAAAGACAAAATATGTGAAGTTTACGTAAAAGTCTAAATATTTAAGAATGATTTATTATCAAGAAGTGTAACCAGAGTTTGTGATCAGAAAAATGAAAAAGACTTACTATTTAATTGTCGTGATATCACTACGAATTCCCGCGGGAACTAGTTTATTAAGGCCACATACTCAGTCAGCCAGAAGAGCCAATCACCGCACTCCCCCGTTCCATGATTACTATGAACAATGGCGCTCTAAAGTAAACGTCTTAAGCGACAAATCACTATTTTTGACACTATAAAAGTAATTTGAAAAAAAGTATAAAAACTGAAACACTTATCTTTTAGGTATAGTACTTATCTATGTTTACGTTAAATCTGGTGTCGATATTTTCATATTTGATGTAGACATTTGCGTTTTGCTTTCAAAAAAGGGTTAACATTTTGATTTTTTTCTATCGAGCAAAGTGAAATGAATCGTGTTTTGGAAACACTAGTCTAGTAAAGCAAATTCATGTTAATCTTGTGTATTTTTGTCATCAAGATCCATGATTGCTTTGTATGAAAAAAACAGTAAACTGCTGACGTATTTTAGCGTATATGGCCCATTAATAAACATCTATACTTAGTCTGGCCATAAATACTGTTACACTTAAAAATAAAAAAATATTACATTTGAATTTCGAATCTGTCATTTTTATACGATTGTTCATTGTGTTT
>NJDD01001792.1:130497-152801 GCA_002245505.1 Calephelis nemesis | reverse complement strand
ATATTTATGTATTAAACTAACACACTGTAAAAGTAATATATGTTATTTGCAGTTAAAAAAATATTTTTTTTCTTTATTACAATATTTATGGCAAGACTAGGTATACCACACAATGTTGGGTTTATTACAACACTTATAACTCGAGATCTGCTGTACCAATTTTCATGGTTTTTGGTTCGTTGGATTTGGCTTCGCCCTTAATGGCAGAATACATCTTAAAAACAAAAAAAAATGAAAGATGAATCGAAAGTTGTGTTTGTTAAACCGGTTAGGCTGAAAATCGATGGAGAGGTAGCTTTGAACCGGTAGAAGGACATGGGGTACATTTTATCCCTTCCAAGGAAACTAGGAATACAATTTTTTTTCTATACAAACTGAACGGGCGGAACGAAGTTCGTCTGAACAGTTAGTTAGTAATAAAAAACAATGTAAACGACAGTGCTACACTAATGCAGGTAATTCAACGCAGTCTATGTCCTGCTCAAAACGTGATACAAATGCATGTTAAAGTACTTTGTGTCATACAAAACTAATTACATATTCGTGAGCATATAAGGAAACGGTTCATTTTAAATCTTTATATTTAGAACAAGCATGAAATTTATGCAAATTTTCTTAGTTAACAACAAAATTCACGTTCATTGTAGTGATGATGTCTGCATCTTTTGAAGTTATACTTCTTTTGGCGCGTTAGGAAAAAATGATGAGAGTAATTTTTTACGATGCGCGCGCACACCTTCACGAAAAACCGTCATGATGAAGTTAGCTATAGATAACATTTTAGTTTTTCAAAAAAAGGTACCAACAAAGTAAAAGTAAGGACATCTACGTATGTTTGCGTGAGAACTGACAACTGTATTCACAATATTTCTTTATTTCTATAGTTAGTGTCATTTTGTCTACAAATGTAAAATAAGGCAAAAGATAAAAATTTTAAAACGATTTTTATCTTATTACGCCGAAGAAGTATAACTCCTAACGCGTGTACATAAGTACACACACAATTTTTTTTTTGTATAATGGACTACCAGCCCCTCTTTACTTAGCACTTCGTAAGCGGCAAGTACAGGTAAAATGGGTCATTCAACGACAAGATTGTGCAGTACTTGTCTGTGTTTCAGCCACCATCTTAAATTATCTTTCCATCGTAATGGCGTTGTATTCCGGTCCAGAGAGCTTGTATCCAGCAGGCTTATACATCTTCTCTTCTTAGTCGCATTCTTCATTGCTGAAGGTCGTGCCTACTCTGAAGGGATTCCATCGCCATGCTTTCACACATATCATTAGCCAATACGATGCTTCCCCCGTTACATAAATTGGTAATAGAGTATTGTGCAGCATCTTGTCCGAGGACGACCGCCTACGCAATAACGATCACGTATCAAGTTCTGTTCTGGAGGGTAATGTAGAACGTCTATGGTGTCTATGAGCGTCGTTTTACTCTTGCCATGATGAAAGCAGTGTGCTTGGTAGCTGTCATATAAAATAAAAACTTGATTGGAGGAGGAGGTGAAAATTTATAGGTTTACTTATGGTAGCAATGCTATCCTCCGCTTTAATTTTACTCATTTACAAACGCCGATTGTCCATGAGATAATAAGCCTCATGTCCATACCTGATTCTGCTACTCAGCTCAACTGCTCTCTTACCAGGAGTCATAAGAGGATAACTGTAACTGTTCTGGATCGATGCATACATATCTTCAATCCAAGTCCCATGGTAGGCAGAGACTACCGAGTGCCATATGTCACTAGTAGCTTCTTCTATATTTGCTATTATTTTCATACAAACGCATCAGTTTTGGAGATTCTTGACACCATCCTCGGACGATCCCAGAGCAATTTGATGGTGCAATATCAAATAGTATTCCCAGGTATCTACAACCATTACTACTACATGTTCATTGCATATTCTGTGTTCCTAATTGATATCACTGCTTAACCTATTTCTGCCATAATAACGTCATTGCACATCGTATTTGTTTGGAGGGTAGGAGTCTTGGTAAACAAGTAAGACGTTAATATCGTTTTTGCCCATTCCACAACATTCGACCATCAGATCTAATTAAAGTCAATAGCATTATTTTTGTCTTAATAGCATCATTACTCTCTCTCTTTCAGACGCATAGCCAGGGAACTCGATGCTGGAGCCATGCGTATAGACACAACATCAGCGTTTTCAGCCGCTGGCGCTGAACGTCTGAAATACAAGAAGGTCTACAGTGTTGTGTACGCTGACCTGCCTTACGCACCCCAGCCTGAAGCACCCCATTTCGAAGCAAGGGTCTACATTAAAGAATTAGAAAATAAAACTTTAAACAAACAGATAGATTAAGTACAATCACTGTATAGTGATGAGCGAAAGAATTAGACCGAACAATCTTGAGCACGTATAAAATGTCTCATGGTAAACTATATCAAAGCTAACCCTTTATTACAGTTAATTACAAGCATATCGATATTAGTCAAATATACTCATGCATAGAAATACATAAGACCCGAGTTAGCGTATCCAACCAAGTTTAAAGAACTGACAATGCATTGCCACGTGTGCATTGACAATAATATGCGTTGATGCTATAAACATTTATATATGCTTTGTACCTTTGATAGAAGACGAATAAATGACATCAAATCTCGATAAAAATCAAATCAAATATGGTATATCGGTTCTGAAAAAAATTGGGCCTAGTTCAATTAGACTCCAACTTGACGTGACATTTTTGAACTAGCACAGAGAGATGATATTACTGGTGATAAATATCTCTCATTTAAGAAAACGATATCGCAGTCTGACAAGTGATATATTGACAACTGACAAAGCATACCATTAAAAGTGATTTCAATTGTGATTGACATGAACTATTTAAATCAATGATTTATTTATCACGTGTTAATGAAAAAATAGCACCTTTGCTCAAATTCTTGATCTTCGTCTTTTTGCTCATCACTATTATTGATTTAACTTTAACATAATTAATAACATAGGATAACACTTATACCAATTTGCAAGTTTAAAAATTTGCAATAGTGAGTGTAGTTTTACTATTAATATAGAGTATCACCAACCACCTAAGAAAGATTACATGTACTATGTCCAAAAAGATTTATAATTTTGTTTTGAATTCCACCAACTCTTTTTAGTAGACAAAAAGGGTATTGAAATGTTAAATGTCCCAAAATATGACAAAATTTCAAGTTCTGGGTTAACAGTACCTACTCAAGTTCCAGCTTTTAATGCTGCACAGGAAATCTTATTAGGAACTACTTTTCGACATATATCCGCCGATTAAAGTAAGAATCTTAACCGTATCATTATTATTCATAAAAATCTAATTTTAAGTTAGATATGAATAATGCATTTTCTCTTATATTAAAATAAGGTAGTGCCAACACGTAAAAAATTAAATTTAAACACAATGTTATCATAGATAATATGTTTATTATCCTTCCATATGTTTGTTTAAAATTCTTACGTCTGTTGTTTTCATTAGTTTTTGTAGGTATCATTACTTTTGGATATTGTCCATTATTTATAAATATTGAAATGACCCTTACATGATATCAAAATCAAAATTATTTAACAAAGAAAAAGCTCTTGAAATAAAACACTCGGAAATACAAAATCACTAACTAAATGTGCTGTTACAAATTAATAACAGTAAGGAAAAATATATCAGTGAGTATATTTGAAAATACTAGTTATATTGGCACCAACATTTTAGAGAGTCTAAAAATAAATAACCACATCGTTGCTTTAAAACTGGCTATAAAATGTACAAATTACCTATATTATAATTCATGTGTCAAAAGTATAAATAAATGATTTAAAACTTTAAATGACGCTTTTCGTTAATAAGCAAAATGACCTATGAAATAAATAATTAAACACCGTACTCTTACGCTTTTAAAATGTTGAACTTTTCTTTTTTAGCGATTTTTGTAGTTGGGTCTTTGCTTCTGTTAACGTGACTTGCAAAATCTTTTCCAATTTCTATTAATTGTCTAGTATATATGGGTTTTTTAAGCTAAGAATTTATTTATAGTTTCTTACGTGTATTAGTTACTATGATTATGTATTTTAAGTATTATTGTTTACTTCGCATATTAATAAATTTCAGGTTAAGACATAATGTCAATATGCTTTTTTAGACAATTTAATTACGTAATTTCTTTGGATATGTGTCATATAACGTGAATTAAAATTGTCAACTTCCTGAAAGGTAAAATCAAATAAATGTTTTTATAAACAAATTCAACTACATGCCATTTGTGTATATGCAAATCGAAAAACAAAGATTCAAGAGCTGTTTTAAAATTGACACCTGAAAAACATTATATATTTTAAGAATATGTAAAAATTTGTTAAAATCGTGATGAAATATCTTAAAAGATTAACTTTTTTATTTTGTATGATAAAAAGTTTGATAATCTTCTAAGAGGAATCATCTGAATACTTTTTTTTTGTAAGACAGCACTGAAACTTAAACCGATATGACAGAACAAACTCTTTTAAAGTCAATCTCTACTTTATTCATAGGAGACTAAAAAATAATTGCATACGATGAAAATGTGGTTTCTTAACACAATTTTAATAAATATTATCTCTTTTGTGAACAATGAACAATGAACAAAATACGTTTTATATCGAACGTGAAACTAGGTAACATGCTAAATATTATTTTAAAGATACGTTTAAAGTTTTCAAAAATGTTACCGTTTGTTTAAATGTACAACATTTATTCGTAACTTATTTATAAGCCAACACAATTGTGATAAAAATTGTAAGCCTGTGAAAAAGTATTAGCAACCACTGTGATCAACAAAATTGGTATTCTTGTAAAATTATTGGATTTATCATTTTAAATGATTTTTTTTTTCTAATATAATCTGTGATATATATGTCCATTTTTTTATAAAATTTGTAAATATGATGATAAGTTTTGATTACTATTACGAATTGTAAAGTATTTCAAAACGGATATATAGCTATGATTACAAGTTAAAAAAAACTAGAATTACTGTGATCACCAATTGAAAAATTATGCTTTGACGTTATGATTTCTAATTGGGGAAAATGACTTAACAAGGTAATCACAAAATTACACTGTGATACTTTTGATTCAAAATTTAAATAATCGGTATTTGAATTACTGTATCTACAAATTGAAAAACTATAATTTAAAGCTGTGATAAATGTGATTTAAATTTTAACTTGTTTTTAAATTACTTGACCACAAATTGAAAAAGGCTATATTTTACCACTGTGATAGCTGTGATTTAAAATTTTAAAAATTATAATTAAATCACTGTGATCACAAATTTGAAAATCTGTGCTATGATGCTGTGATTCGACGATAGGGTACCTGTGATTTTTTAAATAATAAGCATTGATTTTATTACTGTGATTACAAATTGTAAAACTATTTTATGTATTACATGCGATGCTATGATAGCTGTGATTAAAAATTGGAAAAACAGATATTGGATTTATATGTGTTTTATTGTTTCTTAAATTTATTTTATCAATTTGAAAGATCATGTAAGTATAAAAAACTTTTCTTGATATTCAAAATTGTTTACAGAAGTCAAGAATATTATATGTTTATTTTGAAGGTGTTTTAGTGGCAGTTCCTTGTCGTACCAAATTTTGCTTTATTGTATGTAAGATAATATGTTATTTTAATAAGAAACTAGGATCGAAAATTCAAACAATCAAATTAAAAAGTTAATATGACCACATTATCCAGCTCATACCTACAACACCACGATAAACGTAACATTCATACAAAATAATTTATACATATTTTCGTTTCGTATAAATTAACATTTTACATTCAAATATGATTTGACATTTGTTTGTAATTACAACAGTTTTCTTTTGAAATCTTCAATACACCATTAAGAAAAAAATATAGAAAATAATAAACATGTAACCATTCTCAGGCAATTAACTAAACATTGTAAAATTTTGTAATTTCCTGATATTATTACTAAATTCATTGTTCTTAGCATTTTTTATCAAATAATAACATTTTATAAATAAAGAAGGTATAAAATAAGAATCGAAATATTTTGAATAAATGATTTCTAAATCATTTCGACTTTTTAATTTAAAAATGAATTAATAAATAATGTAATTATCAACATCCTTTTCATGTTATAAGTAATAAGCGATAACAATATTAATTGTCAAGTAGTAGTGCAGTGAATGTTTAGTACAAAAATAATTAAGATTGTTAATTTACATAGATATAATATCAATAAAAACATGTGACTAGTGATTGCCTGATTTTAATGTTATTTTCCCGAGTTAATTATTGATTAATGTTAATTTATTTATTATTTATCTTGTGCCTTATATGCAGCTTTAGAGTTGGAACGTGACATCTTATTACTCGCTAGTGATGTAATTTAGTCATTTAGATTAAATTAAAAGAAATAAGTGGAGTTATTTATAGCAAATTAGTACATTACCAAAACATTAGACTTAAAAAAATAGATGAGAAAAATAGGTAAAAAGAAAAAAAAGTAAAAAATTAAAAACAAAAGAAAAATACTAAATTTAATTTAGCATACACGCACACATTTACATGTGCATACTTACATACACTTATGTGTACACTCGCATAACAACATAAATATGTTCACAAATACAGGTATACAGATTATATTTGCAAACGTGTATTGCAAATACTACAAATTTTATTCACCATGGCGTGACAAAGAAGCGACGATGTCGTTTGACTCTGTTGTCCCTACATGGTGGTGCAAACTCACATGGAACAGGCTCTGTTCCATAGTGGGCATGCTGAAGTAATTTTATCATGGTCATGGTCATACCTTTTTACCTTAGTCAGGGTTGTCATTGGGATTCTGGTAACATATCCTTACCTTATAAATTTGATTACTTGTTAGACACAAAAAATTATAATGTTCCGCAATAGACAGACAGACCAGACATGATATTTATGCTCCAAGCTATCTAGACTTGTACAGACAGTGTTGTCGCAATTGATCTCTGCTTAGAAGATCTTACTCCTCAATGATTAAATTTAGCAGTCCTAGCAAGTGGCGACAATATACAATATACTCTATCTCCAACGCCTATAAGCAAACTATTAAACCATCTACACTTGTGACCTACAATAGACACTTCAGAAGTCAGAAGTGAATTCCAGCACCATCCGATATTAGTAAACTCTGCGTTCGTATTCAAAGATTTTTGACAGAGAATCCTAAATATTTATTTTCTAGAAGACTAGTTTACCAATAACATCATAATGTTCTCAATTCAGAAGCTAGCTTGTAGACAATCTGAGTAAGAAGCAAAAGACCTCATTATAAATTAACCTGTCTGGTGTATATGGCTTATTAGCATGGCACAATAAAAGAAGATAATGGATGATACAGCAACACATTATGTACGAGGACCTGGCTGATATCGAGATGTTTCAGTTTCCTCAACAATTAGAGGGACTCGCGGCAGAACAGATCGAAGAAGTTTCGGTATTTTGTCTTAGTCATTACAGGATTGGGCTATTGCAATAGTATGGATGACATAGCTACGTATAAAAATAAAGCCAGGATAAAAATAGCTTATGCAGCAGTTAGAGATATTGTGGATGCAATCCAGCTGCTGGCTGAGCCATCATCATGAAGCTGTCATGGAATAACTAAATGATAATCTAGATCCCAGTACGGTTTCCATCGGTTTCTTCAAAAACCCAACTTGCTGGTACCAAGGAAGTGCAGTACAATGCAAACGGGCCATGATGTGCTGTGATAAGATATCGATATTGGTGACAATCACTAATGCGCCGATCTTCAACTCAAAATTCTAAAGAGGCTGATCACGGAATCGACTTAGATCAATGATTTTTTAATTTTCCTGTAGTAAATTGGATATGCATCATGCGGTCCAAACTTTCTAAAGACTGAGGGAATGAGCATGGGCTTTTTATTCTACTTCTATCTGGATGATTTTCTGATATTCTCAGGGGATAGAAAGCAGCATGAGAATCATCTGCGTCAAGTCTTTACCAGATTAAAAGACTACGGCATGGTGACACGGCAACGAGCCTATGTCTGTATGTGGTGCTCCCCAGGTAAACTTTAGGTTACTTGATCTTGGAGAGCGAAACCATTCGACACCAAAATCCAAGCCATTCGTGACGCTCTTCCATGAGAATATTAGATGATTAAAATGTCTCCTAGGAATAACCAATTGCATATGAGATTTTTGCAAAAATTTTACGAATACAAGCCCCTCCAAATTCACTGAGATGTGCAGTGAAAGCACATCCATTGACCATAAAGAAATTGTACTGACTAAGCTTTTGAGTCCACCAGATAGAACTTATAAAACAAATTATTGTTAGCTCACCTCCACCGTTATGCTAAACTGGCACTTGCCACAGATACATTCTTTACAGCTATAACAGCAACTATACAACAATTGAATGACGTTGCTTTGTAATCCTTCTTGGTCTTCTTAAATCCTTGGCGTGCTTCTCCTTTCTTTTCATCACAGAATAAACATTCCACATGACCGAGAGCTTTGTCAATTATTAAAGTTAAAGTCTCGAATCGATTGTCCAATAATCATCGTGGTAAATCGTGGCAGTTATAAGTTAACACTCATCCAATATTTTTTCAAGCCAAATTTTTGCAGCTCAAACTTACCACAAGCTATAACACTGCGTTTAATGGCCTTGTATCAAGATTTAATATAGTGGGCATTTAAAACTTCACACATGTCCGGCTAATTGATCAAAAACTTATCTATATACAAAGCTCAATTAAGAAAGACTTCATCAACGAAAAAAAGAAGAAAGGATAACAACTTTTTTTTGTAAACGGTTGAGACTTTTTTTGAGCCAAGCGTGGCTGTTGGCCTACTATTTTTTTCGAAAGGCTAGTTCCAGCTTCACGTCACAAAATATACCCAATATTTGTTAAGGAGTATAACGAAAATAAGCACACCTTCCTGCGCAACGCTGCTTTGCGGTTTCCACTCACACACAGCCGTGTTGTGCTGAAATGAAAGGATTTTTTAATTTTTTATTAAAAAAACTGCAATAGTACTTCCATGCATTTTTATTTATCATTTTGTTTTGTTAAAATTCGTGTGCAGTAAAAAAATAATTCAATAAATATAATGCAACGACCGTTTAAATAAAGTGCATTTCCTGACTGACAAAGGTAAGCTTTCTTTATTTGTCGAGAAAGGTTAAGATTACATCAACCAGCGGTTGAAGTTTTGCTTTTTTTTGCATTTTGTAATAATCTGTATCATTTCAGTCATTCTCATTGAACCTCCATTATATTAACCTCCATTTTAAGCTTAAGACCATCGCTCTGGTAAGCATTTACATTTCCAGAATCACCGTCAACCTTAGCTAAGGCTTTATCTGAATGATGCATGAAATATATGACACACATATCGCACACCTACAAAAATAGTAGCACGACTATATTATCCAAATTTTACTATTTTTTTAATATTGCAATAAAAATTACAAGTTTGTACTGCTATTTGATGAGAAACTAATAAATAATTTTTTTTCAATAAATTATATGCTAGCTTCATTATTCATATAATTTTTTTCCAAATGGTTTTTTTTTTATATTTGGAATAGAAATAGAATAAATCATTTCGTTCTGTTCCTGCAAAATAACCCGCCTTAGCACAAAAAATATTTAGACGCTTGTTTAGCTAAACAATGTTTAAAATTATACCAATAATATGCTCCACTTGGATGATGTATCAGAATGTTATTGGTTGACAGTCCAATTTTAGACAATGTTTAATAAAACGCATGTTCAACGAGCGTTTAATTTTATTTTGTACTAAAGCGGTATATGTTTTGAGTTGTGCTTCTCTTTTTTAGATGTGCGATACATGTACAGTCAGACACATACATACGCTGGCATAAATTCATGCATTAATACATAAACACGTAATAACCTAAGTTACCTACTGTATATTGCTTCGCAGTGCCGTGACAATGGAATTATGATGTAGTGCCTGTAATCCAGTGTCCCGGCACGGTGAAGCTGAATGGAATGGCCTGTGTCCTATAGTTAGAGATAGCACGGGACACTCGCCGTCCCATTCTAGCCATGCTGCTTATTCTAGTCTAATATTTGCCTTTGTGTAATCTTTCTGACTTGTGGTTGGTATTTTTAAAATATATCTTAAATACCATAAATGGCGAGTTTTCATTTGCTAGTATGTAACTGTACTTATAGGATATATGGGAAAAGTTTTTTACAGTGCACATATTTTTTAGCTAAACATAGTCATAGATAGAGTACAAGTTCTAAAAAAAATACTTTCCATATTCAAATATATAAAATATCCTGCAATTTCAAAATGAATATGAACTGTGCCTTCATCGCGGTGTTCATTGCAATTTTCTAAGATTATCTACTTAGATAGGTACTTACGATTTTCAGTTTCGCTTTTGACGGTCCTAAGCCCGTAAATTAAAGAGGAAGTTGGAATTCATTGTAAGGTGTCTAGTGAAATATACAATAACATTATCGTAATAGGGTGTCCATATTCTTGGTATTTTATTGAAACTTTAACAGGCCATAAGTCTAAGAGTTTTTGATTGAGGTCAAAAATAAAAAAATACGTCAACATTTGTTTTTATATGCCAACAGCATGTCATAATTTGTGTACACTAAAAAACTTTTCCTTTATATTCTCACCATAGAGCGAAAAGTCGTTAACTCGACTTAATGAGGAAGTTTCTTAGTATTGATGCATACATACATACATATCTTAACGCCAAGTCCCTTACGGGGTAGGCAGAAAGTATCGTGTGCCAGACCTCACGATCCTGACAAACCTGTCTTGCTTCCTTCACATTCATTACCCTTTTCATACAAACACGCCGGTTTCGGAGACTCTTTACACCACCCTCGGATAACATCCGATTGATCTTATCGTGAAATATCAGCCTTGGTCTCCCCGGGTACCTACATCCATCCACATTCGCATTTTATTTCTGCTTCGTCAATCTTTCCACATGACCGAACCAGCGAAACATGCCCTTCCGCATTTTAACACCAACACTTTCTTTAAAACCCACTCTTTCTCGGATTTCACTGTTACGAATGCGGTCAGCGAGCGTTACACCACAGATTTTCCATAGTGCTCTCATTTCGACCGCATTTATCCTACTTTCATGATCTTTCTGACATACCTAACTCTCGCTTCCATACAATAACGTTGGGATAAGCACAGAATTATGCAAAGCGAGTCTAGCTTTTTGACTCAAAATCTCGCTTTGGACTAGCTTACCCAACGTTCCATTCACACTATTCCCTGCACTCACTCTCCTCTCTCTATCCACGGTGTACCTTCTCCATCCCTGCTAAAAGCACAACCAAGATATAGAATTTCATTCACTTGTTCCAACACTACATCATCAACCAGAACTCTGACATCCGTTCTGGCTACGTATTCTGCTGGCTACGTGTTCTGGTTTAGTATTGATATGGTTTAAATGAAGTACATACTACGATGTGCTACCTGCTATTGAGCTGCGTGAACTTCAAACTCTTTGTCCATGTAAACGTAGGTATTCAAAGTCAAATAACTTTTCAACCGACAAAAAGGAGAAGGATATAAATGTTCGACTCCTACATTTTTTGTCATGTATATTAAACTATTTCGCTGTCATTTCTGGACCGATTTTAAAAAAAACTTATTGTGTTTCAAAGAGCGTACTTCTGAAGTGGTTCCATTGGCACCCTGTCTTAGTTGACATGAAATCCCAGCTTAATCGAGAAAAAATATTAATTTTGGTGTACCATGACAAGTTACATATTGAAATCAAAAACGATTTTTTGCAATTTTTTTTTCACTTAAATTATTCGTACACATAACATTTAATATTTTTAAAGTTTTAAATCACTTTGCTTATTCTCTTAATTTGAATAGATAGAAAAAACAGTAAATTTCTTTATATTTTTTTAACTTCTTTGATGCTGGCTTTTTTTTTCGATCTAATCCCAATTCTGAATTATATTTTATGTTCTAGAATAGATGTAAACTATTAACTACCTTTAGTACACATTTGAATCTTCAAATATATTCCATGTATAGAAATATAAGAGATAGATAAAAAAAGGTATTTTGTATGACTAATATTAATAACAACTAACTGATCAATTTCGCCTTAAATTATGGATATGGAGCAAAATCAGTAAAATGATTTAGTTAATTTTTATTTTGGTGCTTGGCTAACTAACTCTGATGGTATTTACAAAATGAAGCTAGTTTTTAAAACGAAATCAACTTAAGGGGTTATTTATTTACGTTTTAAAAAAAGACTTACTTCACTTAGTGTGACCGCCTCGTTGGTCGAATGGCTAGCGTACTCGCCTAATTGCATCGACGAATCGCGAGGCTCGGGTTCAATTCCCGATGGGGCAGGCATTTGTGTGATGAACATTTAGATGTCTGCATTTCCGGGTCTGGGTGTTTATTAACTGTATTATGGTATTTATTTAAGTATTTCTTTGTAATAATATCGTTGACTAACACCCATAACACAAGCATATAATTTGCTTACTTTGGGTTTAGATTCAGTTTGTGTGACTTGTCCAGAGATATTTATTTATTATTTATTAGTGTGATAATATTAATTAAACATTCGTGCTTTGTCTGCAATACAAAAATATAAACGTGTGTGATAAAATTTTGGAGAGGTAACAAAAATTTGAAAAACTTCGAATGTCATAATATGTCAAAACTAGATTTTTCGAGTTATCGACTTTTCGCTTTACGGGGACAAAATGCCTTTCAAATGTTCTAAAATCCCTGAGGACTACCACATAATTTCAACATTTTGTTTCAAAATTCCGTTTCGAAAAATGTTCTAAAACACCGAATCGATTCAAAGCTATGCACGGAAATGTATGTGAGACATTCATTTCCGTGCGGAATTTTGGTGGATTTGTATGGGCGAACGAAGGGCTTGTCGCCTATGTGGTCTAGCGGTTCAGTTGTTGTTTTAGCATTGTTACTATATCCTTTGATATATGCTTGGGTTCGAGCGACAACTTCCACCTGTTCGTATTTGGCATTGTTTCTAACGGCACATCTTCCATCGCACACATCATCTCTGTGGTCTAGCGTTGTTCGGTCCGGGCTCACTTGCAGAATAGATCATCTGCCATCCTGTGTCAGGCAGCTCGTAAAAGGCGAGCATAGGCTTACCGTCACTAGCACCGTGACATCTGACTAGGTGACAGAGTTTCGCAGCGACGCGACCAGATTGGTACCACTGCCTTACCTATTCGTGCTAACGTCAATGCTTGCCGTTGATGTATTTCGGTTCTTAGAGTAAGTTAGCCAGTAAACTTACTTTTGCTCGAGGCCTAACATCCCGCCCTAAGCTTGACAACGAACCATTACCACCGTTGTTGTGTCTAGGCGGCGTGAATTTCTTACCATCAGAAATCCGCTTGTTTTCCTTCCAGTATCATTAACTAAAAACTGGAAAACGTCGTGGTAGCAAAATTAGCTATTATAAATAAATTAATAATAAATAAATAAATATAATAATAAATAATAAATAAATATCCCTGGACAAATCACACAAATTGAATCTAACCCCAAAGTAAGCAAATTATATGCTTGTATTATGGGTGTTAGTCAACGATACTATTACATAGAAAAACTTAAATAAATACCAGAATACATTCAATAAACACCCAGGCCCGGAAATGCAGACATCTAAATGTTCATCACACAAATGCCTGCCCCCGTCGGGAATCGAACCCGAGCCTCGCGGTTGGTCGATGTAGTTAGGCGAGTACGCTAGCCACTCGACCAACGAGGCGGTCAATATAATAGATAATAATATGTAATATAATATAATCAATATATAATATTGTGATATTATACATATCATATCATGATAAAATAATATGAAACCACGTCGGAATCGTTCGCTATCTTTTACACACAGTTTAGTCTTAGTACTTTTTTTTCAGTTTTTGTGCGCCTAAATTATTTTAGCATTTTATTGCTAATTTTTAAAAAGTAATGATCATGAATAATCGCCTCTGTGGTCTAGCGGTTCAGTTGTCGGACTTGACCGCGTGAGGTTCCGGGTCCGATTCTTCGGTTGGGCAACAAAAAAATTGAGTTTTTCCAATTTTCTGAATAACAAACGTTGCTCGGGATTGGATATGTGCCCGGTTGGCGATAGGCTTGCCACCTATCACATTGTGAGACTTAGAGTGTTCAGCTAGTCGTGGATTCGTTGGTTGTGCCTCTGTTTACTCCTTCGGGGATATAGGCGTGAAGATACTTACTTATGTTAGAAAAATATCAATCATAAAGATAAATGTCACAGTATCGTAGCTGTTTATAATAGTAAACATTTAAGTTAATCACAATGTACATAATCATTATCTGACAGATAAAGCAAAAAAAACTGATTAAAAAGAAGCCATATTTTGCTTATTTTAACGCAACATTGTTTTTACTATAGGATAACGAACAAGTAGATTCTGGTATCGCCTCTGTGGTCTAGCGGTCCGGGTGTTGGACTTGACCGCATGAGGTCCCGGGTTCGAATCCCGGGTCGGCCAACAAAAAGAAAATTGGATTTTTCTAATTTTCTCTTCGGGGATATGGGCGTGAAGATACTTTTTTTTTAAAGAACCGTCTCGATCAGGTTCGCTTTCAAACAAAATTTACATCGAAATCGGTGCATCTGTTTAAGAGTTTTAAGGCCACACACAAACACATGCAGTCACGTAAAACTTGTTATACTCTTCTTTTTGGGGGCTTAAAAAGATTGTACGTACGTGACAAATCATACTAAAATCGAAACAGTAAATAAGGCAATAGTAAACAGAGTGCCGTCTGTTGCTGAAAGGTAGATCTTATAAAGCTCTGAACATGTAAAACAATAACGAGATATCTTTTTTTTTTAAATCCTAAACCTGCACAGTTTTCCGGGTCTGGGTGTTTATTAAATATAATCTGGTATCTATTTAAGCTTTTTTATTAATTAATATCGTTAATTAACACCCATAACACAAGCGTGTAATGTCCTCACTTTGGGTTTTTTTATGATATTGGAAGGCAAATAAGCAGACGGATTTCCTGATGATAAGAAATTCACGCCGCCTAGAGACTCCAAAGGTGGTAATGGTGCGTTGCCAACCTGAGTTAGGCCTCGAGCAAAAGTAAGTTTACCCTCCGAACCGGAACACGTCGCGACGTTATGGCAGCAGGAACAGGTGAAGTGGTGGTATTGCTGCGAAACTCTACCACCTAGTCCGATGTCACGGTGTTAGTGACGGTTAGCCAATGGCTGCCTTTTATGAGATGCCTGACAGGAAGACAAATGGTCTATTCTGCAGAAGAGCCCGGGCTAACAGGGGGGTTTAATTTTTAATTTTAAATAAAATTAAAGCGACTGCATTAATTGAGATTAATTGTACAGGAATATTTATTTATTAATCCATATTACAACTCTTCACGCCCATATCCCCGAAGAGGTAGGCAGAGGCACAACCAGGGCACTCACGACTAGCCGAAGACACTAAGTCCCACAATGTGATAGGTGGTAACCCTATCGCCAACCGGGCACATTTCCAATCCCGACCAATATTTTTTTTATTAGAAAATTGGAAAAATCCAATTTTCTTTTGGTTGGCCGACCCGGGATTCGAACCCGGGACCTCATGCAGTCAAATCCAACACCCGGACCACTAGACCATAGAGGCATATTACAACTGCATAACATTGTAATCATGTTTTTTTTAAATAGTCCGCTACTAAACGTATCCGTAGTTGTAGATAGGAACTATCACGATTACGTCCACTGTTAAACAAAAAACATCCCATCAAAATGGGTTCATTCGTTTAGTCCAAACACGTCCATTTTAACACGAGAGGTTTCCCACCAGGGGTTAAAAAGTATGTAGTGGGGGTTTGTTAAGATACTTGTTGCGGAGAGAGACGAGAGTCTTAAAAGTGACATAGGCTACTTTTTATCTCGATATATTAAGGATTTCCTGTAGTTCTACTCGCATCTACTATACCTAACGTGACCATACGTCCCTTTCTGAACGGGACAGTCCCGTTTTGTGTGTGTTTGTGAGTGTCTGTCCCAATGTCCCCAGCGAGGCCGACATAGTTTCGTCCCAGTTTCGACGGGTGCGTTATTTATAGGCAAAACGTGCCTGGAAGTATGGCACCCGTCGAAAGAGTTTTTTCTCAAATGAACAAAATATGGACAAGTGATAAAACACAGTTGAGTGTCGCAGTAATGAAAGCTACGTTGATTACGAAGATAAATATAAATAAATCATGCACTGAGTTCCACATTTATCTAAAAACAAGAACCGATATTTTGAAACTTTGTACCGCAAATAAATACAAAAATACGACTTAGAAGTCTCGCCCCGTTCTCTAATTATTTTATGTTATTCTTATTCTCTCTGCTATTATAAAAAAATTAAACACTACAAACTTTTATTTTTATTACATATTTCCGCAGGTGTCCCGTTCTGACTTAAAAAATAAATGGTCACGTTAACTATACTCGATTATTAAATTTAGTTAGTTTAATGTGCGGGTATAGGCGCGGATAACTAGATGTTACCCGCGCCTATACTCGCATAAAAATAAAATACAATATGTAAAATCACAGAACAATAGAACTCATAAAGTAAAAAAAAAGTATCTTCTCGCCCACATTGTAGCGATAGGCGAAAACCCAACCAGGGCTCCCACGACTAGTGGAAGACACTTATAAGTCATGACTACAGTACTTTTGACTAAGTCATGGCTAGTGTTACTTGATAATGGTGAAACGCAGGAATATGTTTTACTTTGTAATTATTTTTTTAGTAGCCTACTTGGAACTTTACTATAATGTAAGTCTCGTTCTCCATAGAATCAGTTATTCTTTCATGGGCCAATGTATACGTTTTCATCAAAACTTTCCCGAGCATATTAAAGACTTACCATTAAATAAATTTAAAAAATGTGTTAAATCTAAGTTGTATAGTAAAGGTTATTATAAGATTTTCGAATATTTAGAAGACAGAAATGCTTGGGATTAATTGCTCCTCACACAATATCTACAAACTAATTAAATGTAATATACTTTTGTAAATTTTATTTATAAGAAAAAAAGACAAGCCTGCTGAGTTTCTTCGCCGGACCTTCTCAGCGTGTGGTCGCATTTCGATCCGGGGGTAGTTTTTAGTATTAATAGACGCGTCACAAGAATCTTTGTATAGATCCATGTGAATAAATAGATTTTGAGTTTGAGTTTTAGTTTACTCGGACGTTGTGAATCATAGCCTTAGTACCACAATGTGATAAGTTCCAAGCCTGTCGCCAACCGGGCGAATATCTAATCCTGCGCAGCGTTACATTTATTAAAAAATTAAAAATACACTATTTTTTTTGACCCGGGAATCGAACCTGGGACCTCAAGTAGTCAAGTCTGACGTCGGACCACTAGACCACAGAAACGACCTCACACCCCATAATTCAAAAACAAAACACATTACCTTCCTTATCACTGCGCAGTCGGTTAAAATCAGACCCATGGCCATATAAAGCTGAATACTTTTGGGACTTATTATAAAGGTCAATAACCAATAGGTATGACGTAATTTAAAAATGTTGGCCTCAAAATGTTGACTATTTTTGTCGCTACTTGTATGCCGGTTTATCTGTAAAAAGACTAGTTGGCCACGAGCACGCTTATAGAAAACATTGTTGTGCCAAAATATACAAGTCAGTGTATTATTATTATGGAATAAAAACAGGTAAACATTAACAAATTTTCATTCTGTGCATAAACTTTAATGATTATTTGGTTTTCCTTTGTATATTTTACATCGGTTATAAAAAAAAGTAATTATGTTTTTATTTTTATATTTTAATAACAGTGTTAGAATATGTAGACATTTCAAAGTCAAATCACTACATAGTATAAAACAAAGTCGCTTCCTCTGTCCCTATGTCCCTTTGTATGCTTGAATCTTTAAAACTACGCAACGGATTTTTATTCGTTTTTTTTAATAGATAAAGTGATTAAAAAGGAAGGTTTATACGTATGTTTCATAACCGTGTGAAGCCGGGGCAGGCCGCTAGTAGCTATATAAAACTGTGAATGTTACTATTTTAAATAGGTAGGTAAGTTAGCATTATTTAGTTGTAATTTGAATATTTTCCTTTGATTACAGGGTTTATTTGGTTGTATTTTGTATTTTTAATTGTTTATTGTTTTTAGTGTACTATCATTGTTTGTTTACGATACATTTTAAACTCCAATCGCTTTATAGCATAAAACAAAGTCGCATTCTCTGTCCCTGTGTCGCTTTGTATGCTTAAATCTTTAAAACTACGCAACGGATTTTAATGTGTTTTTTTTTCAATGGATAAAGTGAGAAGAGGGAGGTTTATACGTATATTTTATAACCGTGCCAAACCGGGGCGGGCCGCTAGTTACTAAATGAATCTGTGATTTTAGTTATGAAACGTCAATAGTTGTAAATATAATTATTTAAAAGGGATTCTAAATCTATATAGTATTACTAGCTGCCCTGGCAAACTTCGTTTCACCCGTTCAATATGGGAAATAATAAGGTATTATTTTTTCCACTTTTCCTGTAACTATCCCGATTTTTCTCTTCATAAAAACATTCTCCAAATAATAACTAACAAAATATTAAAATAATTAGCCAAATCGGTCTAGTCGTTCGGAAGTTATGCGCTTACCAACACATTTAGCGAATCGTTTTTATATTATAGATTACCCACGGTATTTTTATTTTAGCACTTGCTAAAATGCTCAAACGGTTAGAACATTCCTCGGCTTGATAGTAAAATTTACAGGTTCAAATCCTGTCTGGGGCGAATTTAGTTTTAAACTATACCCATGTTTTTTAGTAGCTAAGTTAGTACTGATTATTTTATAAATATGTGACTAGCTAAATATATAGAAAAGAGTAGGTTAGTAATAAATACTATTAGAACATTCAACTTGTGCAATAAGTCAATTTTGAATCCAGTTTTTGAGTGATCGCCACTGTCGTAGTCCAACTTGAAAGGTAGAGTAGCCTGTGAATTTACGTAAAAGGCTTTTGAATGTCAACTATAGTAGTACCTATCTGTCATCGTCAGTACCTATCTGTGCTGCTTAGAAGTACCTATAGGTACCTATACATCAATGACCTGTGTCCTCGTTTACCTCTCTTTACTTCATTAAATAATGATACTATTGTTTACTTACCCCTTTTTCAGTGGTCTTACCCTGAACGCTTTTTACAAACCAGTTATTGAATAATAATGAGTAAATCGGCTCTCCGCTCGGCTAGTTCGAATATACGAAATATTTCGAACTAATCACTATTTTAAGTGACCAAGGACTACAAACACTGTTACTATATCCTTTGATATATGCTTGGGTTCGAGCGACAACTTCCACCTGTTCGTATTTGGCATTGTTCCTAACGGCATATCTTCCATCGCACACATCACCTCTGTGGTCTAGCGATTCAGTTGTTGGACTTGACTGCCTGAGGTCCCGGGTTCAAATCCCGGGTTGGGCAACAAAAACAAAATTGGATTTTTCCAATTCCAATCCAATCTAATATAAAGAACGTTGCTCGGGATTGGATATGTGCCCGATTGGTGATAACCTTGCCACCTATATCACTGTGGGAGTGTTTCAGCTAGTCGTAGGTACCCTGTTTGAGCCTCTGCCTACCTATTCGGGGATATGCGCGTGAAGATACTTACATCTTCCATTAAATCACAAAAGACATTCCTCAAGAAAATTTCATATTCTACCTCATCGATGTTCATAGGAATATTTGTCAGAATAACCCTAGACTACCTCTTTAACGGCTCCGCCATTAATTTCCAGTCTCCATGTATAAGTTAAGCATTGCACACCCTGCACTATAGGTTAATCCGCCCCTGGATATATGGTTCAGTTCGAGTGACAACTTGTTCCACCTGTTCATGCTTTGCCGTAGCGGCACGTCTTCCATTAATTCACAAAAGACAATTTTCATATTCTACCCCATCGATGTTCATAGGAATATCTGTCAGAATAACCATAGACTACCTCGTTAACGGCTCCGCAATTAATTTCCTGTCTCTCTATCTAAGTTGAGCTAAACTGCTAGCCGGTTTGCAGCTCCATTTCATCATCGTAGCTCGTGAGCTGGTATACGTTTATTGCGTTTTGGTTGGTTACTCTACCTATATATATAACCTATTTCTAATCCTAACCTATATATAACCTATGTCTAATCCTAACCTCTCAGAGGTGCATCGGTAGTATGTCTAACTATCTCGCTAGTCACAAGTACACAAATTGTGGAACTTATGCCTAACAGGCTACTTATCCTTATAGTTACGGATTACGGTCCGTTGAGTAAAGAAATCAGGAAAAAATACATACATAAAAATATTCACTCCAAGTTTTTTGTGGATCAGTCAGAGTATAGAGACCAGAGTCAGATCTCAGTTCATAGTTCGTACAGGGGGCTGATTATATATCTCAGAGGCCAACTCAAATGGAAAAGTGTAGGTACATCAAGTAGCTGACAAATGACTTCATTTGTGTTTGCCGTCTCTATTGTATTTCTGTTGGTCACTTGAGATAGCAAATATAAAACACGTCATTTGTCAGCTTTTTGATGTACACTTTTCCATTTTGAGTTGGCCACCGAGATACATAATCAGCCCCCAGTTCTGACAACCTTCCTCCACGCCGTACATACTCATACAACAGAACACACGAAACAGTTCCGGAGACTATTGACATCATCCACAGATTTCCAGTTCAGTTCGCACCAGAGCAATTCGTTTGTGGAATGCCAACCCAGGTTGTCCCAGGGTCCCTACAAACATCCACTTTCCAAAACAGTATCTTCACTCCCATATCCCCGAAGAGGTAGGCAGAGGCTCAACCAGGGCACCCACTACACGCCGAAGACACCAAGTCCTACAATGTCCGATCCCGAGCAAAACGACTACAATGTTCGACTCAGGATTCGAACTCAGACACAGGTCCTGGACCGCTAGACAAGAGAGGCGATAACCAATACCAATATTTAGAAATACAAAAGTATCTTACGATAACATATCATAGATAGGTATGATATCAGATATAAGCTCTAATCTATAAGACCGGTTCTTGCATTATGACATTCCAGATATGCATTATAGCGATTTGCGTCTGATTTATAAACTAGATCATGTATAAACGGCTTATTACGTAGACTAGCATAACATCATAATCTTTCTAGCATTTGTCCCGATTAGTTCTTCACAGTTGGGCGTGAAAATTCAGGGTGCGCTTTTCTTTTCTTCATGCTTAAGGTTATTATTAGTGATAGACCAGACCCTGTATTCTAATGGTCGCGCATAGTACTTGACTTTCGGAGGTCCCAGGTTCGAATCCCGAGTCCGGCAACAAAAAAAAACAGAATATATGTATTTTCATTCATTTATTGTTTCATTCGCCCGGTTGGTGATAGGCTTGCCACCTATCACATTAAATCCCATAGGACTTAGTATCTTCGGCTAGTCAAGGGGGTCCTGAATATGCATGTGCCTACCTCTATAGGGATACGAACATGGTGATACTTTTACTTTTACTATTATACAAGTTTTGTTCCAAAACATCTACCTACCTTTTTCGGTATCTTTTTGAATTTACTTTTGCCCGAGTCCTAGTATTCCGGCCTCAGGTTGACAACACACCAAGAGTTGTAGTTGATGATGTAGTGCTGGAACAAGTGAATGAAATTGCATGTCTTGGTTGTACTTTTAGCAGGAATGGAAGGTAAGTCGTGGATGTGAAATGGAGAGTGTGTGCAGGGAATAGCGTGAATGGAGCGCTGGGTAAGTTATTTCAAAGCGAGGTTTTGAGCCAAGGTGCAGGATTCCCTTTGCATAATTTTGTGCCCTTGCTAAGGATATTGTATTGAAGAAGTTATTGATTGAGAGTTGGGTATGCCAGAAAAAGCATGAGAGTAGACCAAATGCGGTTAAAATGGGAGCGCTATGAAAAGTCTACGTTCGCAACTAAAGAAAGATCTAAAAAAGAATGGGATTGAATGGAAGGACTGGTTTTAAAATGAGAGAGTGCATGCTCTGCTGGTTCGGCTATGTCGAAACAACGGAAGACGAAAAATTTGACGAAGCAGACATACAATTCGAATATGGATGGGTGTGGGTACCAGGAGACACCTAAGTTGACATTTAACGATCAAATCGCTCGGATA
>NJDD01001792.1:75751-106743 GCA_002245505.1 Calephelis nemesis | reverse complement strand
ACGCACGCACGCACACACACACACACACAGTCAGGTCACGCTCATTGCAAGTAAAATGAAGTGTGGCAAGGCACACAACTGTCTGCGGCATCATAACTTTTGAACGGATTTCGATTCTGTTTTTTGTTTTAAAGTTAACGTAATCGAGGTCATCAAAACGTAGTGATTATATTCTCTTTGATGATTCCTAGATACATTAAATAATTATTTTAACCAGAGGAATCAAAGGAGATAATTATTTCTAGTTTAATTATTTATTGTACACAAAAAAGTCAAAACAGAAGTAAATATGTAAAATTTCGCAAAAGGTTAAATGTTAAATTATAATTCAATAAATAAATATATTGTTAGGTACATATTATACCATATCTACATACACATTTGTGTGTCGTCGTGTACCATTTTCATTTCTTTTATTCCTGTCTTTTAAATCGATTCCCACAACTTTTTTATCTTCACATTCGAAACATTACGCAATGAATATGAGAACCAGGTTAAAAACACAAAAGCAAGATTTTTGTTGGTTATATGTAAGCGATATTTCTAGACGATGAATATTTTTTGAAACCAGGAAATCCGCCCACTTGTTTATTTGTAATACTACAGCAATATGTTTTTAGGAAGAGAATGGCAATGACTTGTACAGTCAAGCACAAAAGTGCCAAAATCCGAAGTTCAAGAAGATCCTTTACATCTTGGCACGACGGGAGACTGGAGCTTGTTTATAAGAAAAATATCGAAATGACAAGAATTTGGTAGAAGTTATGGTTGCAGCCACAGATCCAAAATGGAGAAGAAAAGGCATTATGAATGCGTTGTTGCAAGAAACAGAGTGAGTACTGCACTTACAACTATAGATTTAAATATAACTATCCCGTCCTGTTGTTGATTTTTGACGATATAGTCAACGATCCAATTTTTTTTTAATTTAGAAATTATAAATAACAGTACCAATGACATATTGTCTTTATCGGTATCGGTGCCGACAATTACCCTAGTTTCAGCGTTACTTGATATTTAAGTACTTTTTCCGACAACAGATGTCACTACGGATAACGAAGATTTCTACAAATGCATCCAAGCTGAACACTAATAATAACTAACTATAACAAGTTCACATATGAGATGACCCTGTTTCTTACCACTGTTACATAACATTTGCTTTTCATGTTTAATATTCCACTATCCCGTATTTGTTAAGTTTTATTGTGAATTTTCATCAATAATATAAATATTTCGAAACAAAAACATACAATAATTGATTTCACCCCAAAGCAACCAAATTACAGGCTTGTGTTCTGGGTATTAGTAAACGACAGATTGTGGAAAAAATGTAAAAAAACATAATAAAATGCCTGCCCCGTCAGGATTTCAACCGAAGCCTCGTGGATGGTCGGTGGATTTAGGCACAAAATAAAGAAATGCATAGAAGTCAATCTCATGTACCTATACATGTATCTCACTTTTAACAAAGTTACACTGAGCGGTCGTGATGGGGCTAGTAGTGGCACTTCACGAAGAACGGAAATATGAACTAGTAATTACTAAAAGAATTTAAATTTAAAAAAGACGTGTGGCACTCGGAGACTGCCGCGGGAAGCTATTTTATAAGCAGGCATGAGTCACCAGATTGCAGGGCGAAGTGGAGGATTACACATGCACTGTAACGCCGATACAACCAATGCCACCTAGAGGCGAATTGCTGAACTGAAAAGACAAGCGTGATCAAAAAGTCATTAAAGATTCTGCTATTCATCGATAGATGACAGGAACACCACGGGGGGTTGGTGTTAGGTTAGGTTATTTTCGTTACGGAATTTCTGGATTCGGTCTCACCGCTCAAGGCGATAGAAGCTATGCAATAGCTGAAACAATTATTCATGTGTAGTGTGTAGACATTAAAAATATGTTAGCATACTAGCATATTTTATCATATTGTAGTGTCCCACCATATTTTAACATTTTTAAAATCGAACTACTGCTCATTTATATTTATTACAAGCTTAGCCAGTAAGGAGTAGATCAAATTTAGTCAAACTTGGCAAAACAAACCCGGGCAACCAAAACATGTTTAATTGTATTAAGATTAGATACCTATGCACCTATTAGTGTTTAAGCTTTTGTACAAACAGTCGTTTTGACTAAAATAACACGTGTTTTTAAACAGCGAGTCAAATACTTAGGTAAATACAATTTGAAAGCAAAAACACGACAATTCACTGTTTCATATCAAATTAACAAAACAAAATAAGTAATAATTTTTTTGTTGCCCAATAATTCCAAAAAATTGTCTAGAGCGGATGATGTACCTACTACGAAACTCGCTCTAGCATTGGTTTTACTTGCCATATCCAAAACCGGCGTGTTTGTAAGAAAAGAGAAATGTAATGGAGGAAGCAAGACAGCTCTGCAGGAATTGTGATATTTGGCACGTTATATTCTCTGCCTACCATGCCAGCGACTTAGCGTGAAGATTTTTTTGCATAAAAAGTTCGTTTAAGTATCTTAAGTCGAAGTGGTCAATAATGATAGGTATTTATTCCCATTGAACACAATTACAAAGTCACACCTAGTCTCTACGTATGTACTAAAAAGATATTTATGTGTGGATAATACAAAAAATCAAATATTTTATGAGACAGTTGTCCTTCTCTAATGTATTTAAATTGTAGGAGGTTAACCAACCGATGCAAGCATTTTGTTAGTAATTCACATCATAGAATGAGTTGTGTTTCTCACAAAAATTAAAATAATGCCTATAAAAAAATAAAATGGACAACTCAAGGCCGTAGAACTTGTAAAACAAAGTGATTGTTGCCTTTTACATTTTAAAGGAGTAAATATTTAGAAGCTAAGTGTAAATACAAAAACAGACACTTAATGGTATTAAACCGTAGTATATAACGGTACAGTAATATTCATAGACAATATTTTTAATAAATTAAAAGCAAAAAAAAGTTTTTTGGTATCTATCATTGCATAGGTAAGTTGTATATAATGAGGTTGTAAGTTCATAGTTAATTTTTTTAAAAAAAAAATTTATTTTCTTTTTTTCAGAGCGTTAAAACAAAAGCTTTTAATAAAAAGATTTTTTGCTTTTAATTTATTTTTTACTTTTCAGTTATCGTTGGCTAGGTTTCTTAGTCTGTTCATCTCATTCAAGGCATCATTGTTGCAAGGTCGCTTGCCGGTTAATTTCTGTACGAAATATCCAGCTCTTCCATAAGGAAACTTTCTTTTTTATGATAATGGAATGCAAACAAGTAGACGGATTTCCTGATGGTAAGAAATTCATATCATTTATACCCTATGACTCGACTCTTCAAGAGCTCCGTTAAGAAGGGTAAGAGCTAATAGGTATACAAGTTCATGACATCAAGTTACACTCCAATGCCACCCATCACGGCCTCACATTAAGGGGCCATATACACTAAAATACGTCAGCAGTTTACTGTTTTTTTCATACAAAGCAATCATGGATCTTGGTGACAAAAATACACAAGATTAACATGAATATGTTTTACTAGGCTAGTGTTTCTAAAACACGATTCATTTCACTTTGCTCGATAGAAAAAAATCAAAAAGTTAACCCTTTTTTGAAAGCTTTTGCTTTGTCTACTTCAATTGTGAAAATATCGACACCAGATTTAACATAAACATAGATAAGTACTATACCTAAAAGATAAGTGTTTCAGTTTTTATACTTATTTTCAAATTACTTTTATAGTGTCAAAAATAGTGATTTGTCGCTTAATACGTTTACTTTAGAGCGCAATATTTCATAGTAATCATGGAACGGGGGAGCGTGGTGATTGGCTCTTCTGGCTGACTGAGTATGGGGCCTTAACTTGGGTGTTCGGGAGAATTCGCTACTTATGTCTGCTTATCAGTGACTGACGAAACACAGTTCTGGGTTTCATTTGAGAGTTGTCCTTCTCCAAGACAGGTTGCAGACCAATGCTGATGATACCCATCTTACCAAATGACACAAATCATCTCCCCGTGTTGGTCCGGGCTCCTTTGCAGAATAGACCATCTGCCTTTCTTGCTAGGCAGCTCGTAAAATGCGAGCATAGGCTTATCATCACTAACACCGTGACATCTGACCAGGTGGTAGAGTTTCGCAGTGACTCGCCCGGATTGGTACCAGCGCCTAACCTATTCCTGCCGCCATAACGTCATGACGTGTTCCGGTTCGGAGGGTAAGGTAGACGGTAAACTTACTTTTGCTCGAGGCCTAACATTCTGACCTTAGGTTGGCAACGCACCATTACCATCTTTGGTGTTTCTAGGCGGCTTAAATTTCGTACCATCAGGAAATCCGTCTGCTTGTTTGCCTTCCTATAACATAAAAAAATCAAAGTTAATCAGCCGATGTTACAGGCTTCATCAATTTTCACGTTGCAACAACAAACCGTAAATGCAAAATTTTCATGTAAACTTTACGTAAATTTAATCTTGGATTTGTCGAACTGTTAGTTCACTTAATATTATTTTAAAGTACAAGAGTATGAGTATTTTTAAATTGTATAACTAACTGACCCGTCAAACTTAGTATCGTTTGATATTAACAGCTACTAACAGTTTATATGGATTGTTTTACCTATTTCTATAGTTTTTCTTTCCATAAGCCAATCTGTCAATAACCAGCACAAAGAAAAATAATACATTATATAGATACATTATTATACTCTTCGGTCCATCCATCCAGGCATGATGCACTAACCACGCCAAATAAGGATGGATTCATTTATATATGCAGATGAGAAAAGCCTATGTAGTCTTAAGTGGAGGTAGAATCAGCTAGAAGAAACCTCGTACACTTGTTTTGAATACCGCTGCTCTGAAAAACCAGCTTTTGTTTAGAATTCCAGTCCTTTGCAAAACGAACTAACAAATCACTTTGTCCATATCTTAATTAAATAAATCGCCTCTGTGGTCTAGCGGTTCAGTTGTTGGACTTGACTGCATGAGGTCCCGGGTTCGATTCCCGGGTCGGGCAACAAAAACAAAATTGGATTTTTCCAATTGTCTAATTAAAGAAAACGTTGCTCGGGATTGTAAAATGTGCTTGGTTGGCGATAGGCTTGCCACCTATCACATTGTGGGACTTAGTGTCTTCGGCTAGTCGTGGGTGCCCCGGTTGTGCCTCAGCCTACCTCTTCGGGGATATGGGCGTGAAGATATTTTTTTTTTAAATTAAAATAATTATTTTTCCAGGAAATCAGTAAAACTTCGAGGCATCAGACTAGTAAGGCTAGACACATCCAGTGCCTATTCCGCTAAATCGGCAGAGAGTTCTGGATACACGTGCGTGTATAGTGTTGCATACAATAACATTAAGATGGATGGACTACCAGTAGTTGTACCAGAACCACCACATTTAGATGACAGAGTACATATTAAGGAATTGTTTTCCTTGTAAAAATATAGTGTTATGAAAAAGTTGTCTTTTTGATAAAGCCTCGTTTACACTATGAAACTACATAGAACACACACACACACACACACACACACACACAATCGCGAGTCTGTGTGTAAGAGTACCTGTTTCTTATTGACATTTATTGTGACAAAACTTGCTGATGTTGGAAACCATTCACCTCTAAGTATATGGACATGAAATACCTACGAAAAAAGCCTGCCGTCAGCTAGGTACTAAATATGGCTGCCATTTTGACAATACAAGGCTGTCCAAAAAAAGTAGAGTACCGATATCGATACATGATCTATTAGTGACGATTGATAGTTAAGTTTAGGAAAATAGATAAGAATTACTATTTATCTACCGAAAGAAATCGCAACTATCACCTCCCTTACTTTGTGCTACTCACTTACTTGGCCTCAATTCTTCTAAAAAAAAACCAGGCCCTACCAAAGCAGGTAGCCTGGTATATTATTTGTCATATACCCTTCTATTTAACAAAAATAATTTATTTTTTATCTTTACAAATACTTAAAAAACATACGAAGCTAATTTCTTTAACGTTTCATACAAATTACTAATGAAGTTCAATTGAGAGTTGTCGAAATCAAAATCTTCTTCGTCGAAAATTTCGTATTCTGTGTACAGAGATTTTGCAAGGACCCTGTAAACAATCATATATTTAATTGAGTTGCACTTTGGAAAAAAGATTTTTTTCCTACTCTTCATACAATTACGCCATTACAGACTCTTACCACATTCCACCGATAATAATACCCAAGTAATTTAGACGTGGAATGTAAACTTAGGTCACTTTGGTAATCATCCACATTCACATTGTAATCGGTATTGTTTATCTTTTATTTACTATTTTTCCTTCATTCTTTCTTTTGCACCAATCAAGTCTTTCAATCCTACTCTCTCTCTCTCTTTCTGATCTCATTATTGAAAATGCAATCTGCGGACATAATACCACAGACTTAGTGCTTACAGACATAGCACCCTCATTTCAGCTATATTTATCCTTGTCTTCTAATTTTCTTAACATACACAATTCTTGCTTCCAAAGAGAATCTCATGTCCATAGAGAAGAACAGAATTATGCTAAGCGAGTCCAGCGCCATGACCCAAACGCTGTCTTTTAAATAGTTTACCAAGCATTTCATTTACACTATTTTTTTTATGTTATAGGAAGGCAAACAAGCAGACGGATTTCCTGATGGTAAGAAATTCACGCCGCCTAGAGACACCAAAGGTGGTAATGGTGCGTTGCCAACCAGAGGTCGGGATGTTAGACCTCGAGCAAAAGTAAGTTTACCGGCTACCTTACCCTCCGAACCGGAACACGTCATGACGTTATGGCGGCAGGAATAGGTAAGGCGGTGGTACCAATCCGGGCGAGTCGCTGCCAAACTCTACCACCTAGTCGGATGTCACGGTGTTAGTGACGGTGAGCCTATGCTCGCCTTTTACGAGCTGCCTGGCACAGGAAGGCAGATGGTCTATTCTACAAAGGAGCCCGGACCAACACGGGGGAAAAACTACTATTCCCTACAAACATTACTTTGTGCTTACATTCACAATATCTATACCTACTATCCTTGCTAAAAGCACTACCAAGGTATACAAAACAATTTTAAAACGAAACAAAAACAAAAGAGATGGAACATTTTAGATATGTCAGATTAGTCCGGACATGTCAAATTATTTTTAATCAACGTTTACCGATCAATAAATTAAACGTCTATAGAAATGGCGGGTACAGACTAATCTGACAGCACTAAAAGTGTTTTGTCTTTTTCTATTACTTTCGTTGAAAGAAGAAAGCGATAACTTAAAATTAGTTTAGTGAGTACGCAACAAAATAACAGCCATCACCTTGTTCTTGCACTACAACGTCTACTAAAATTCTTACATGTTATTAGCTCCTATTTTCACATATTTTAAAGTTGGTTTTCTTTACATTCAAATGTAAAACTCTTTTTTAAAATAATCTTTCATAACAGTGACCAGTTTGCATATCGGGTGGTGTAGAGCCCAAAAGTACACCATCGTTTGCATTAAGCAGACAGTTCACATTTTGGTCACCCATACGTATTCCTGCATTCAGTGATCTTCAACTTTTGATGCATTTATCCAGACACAAGATAAACAAGCTTGCTGACAACACTATACCTAACAATTTCACTACCACATACCTCTTTCGCGACATCCATCATGATATCTTTCAAACAAAATAACATTCGTTTGTTAAAGAAAACATTTTATATGCTACATAATATATGTTTAAGCTACAATGATCCAAATATTATTGTCGTATATTTCCTACTCGAATTGGAAGCATAAGAACTTTCAGGTTTTTTGAAATGACTACAGTATGTTCGCTTTAAGAATGATGTAAGTTATTGTTATCCGCTGGTCCATATAGAATCAAATTACTTATCTAATCGGAAAGTTTAATTCAAGTAAAAACAACAAGTTTGATGGATTTGATTATGAATTTGACTTTTGACAATCATGCAGGATATAAAAGAAAAATATTACAAACAATATGTACAAATGGCGGTCTCGTCGCTCAAAACAATCTCTGCCATGCAACTGGAAAAGACAGGATATTGAAGAGTTACAAAATGAAATTAAATTTAAAATCTGCCTGTGTAGTCTAGTGGTCAGGCGTCGAGCTTAACTTCTTGAGGTCCAGGGTACAATCACCGGGTCGGGCAACAAAAAACTAGAAAATGTGCATTTTCAATTTTCTAATAAATTAGCGTTGCCCGGGATTTGATATGTGCCTGGCTGTCGATATGCTGGCCGCCTGTCACATTGTGTGACATAAGTGTCTTCGGCTAGTCGTGGATGCTCTGGTTGTGCCTCTGCCTACCTTTTCGGGAATATGAAAGTAAAGATACATTTTTTAAAAGGAAATAACACAGCAACTTTGTATAAAACAAAACTAAAAAAAGATAGTAAATATCACTTAAGCATAAACAAAGCAATACATTTTTAATTATAAGTGATTTAATTGGTTATTGGACCAATAACAATCCACTGCATTCTTAACGCGAACGTACTATAAAGTCTGGCTATGGAATGGCATCATTGGATCTCGCTCTATTAACTATATAGATAAATCAAACAACATATACTAACAATTCCGTAATTATTATTGAGATAAAAGTATATTATATACAAAATATTTGAGGTAGAAAGATATTATCTACAGTATATACAATACAGATATGTAAGTTTATATACTTTATATTTACAATAAATTTAATAACAACTACAAAAATATGTCATTTTGCGAAACTACATCAAAATTTTGTTCTAAAACATAAGATAGCGAACAAGCAATATATTCTGGTAGGCTATTTCGCAAAATTAATGAAAATTATATATTGATTGCGGTGATATTTTGTCACATCTTTCCAACCTGCACTTATTGACGAATAGAAGTTTTATTTAATATTTTCCACTGTCTGCACTTTGCAAACTTTCAAATATTC
Source organism: Calephelis nemesis (assembly GCA_002245505.1). Lineage (NCBI taxonomy): Eukaryota > Metazoa > Arthropoda > Insecta > Lepidoptera > Riodinidae > Calephelis > Calephelis nemesis. Next base: position 97,812 of record NJDD01001792.1, on the reverse strand, counting down.
ATATTTTCAAACGAAGTAACACTCGTACTGTTTTAGGTATCACTAACGTTTTCTTGTTATACTAGCGACACAACCCGGATTAGCACGGTTATAAAATATACATGTAAAACTTCCTTTTCAATCACTTTATCTATTTAAAAAAACGGCGGGTTGCGGCAGAAGTGAATACTTGAATATTAACGTTGCGCATTTTTGACATTTTGGAATGGTTAGGGAATAATTTTGCACGAATTGCTTTAATTATTAGTATAAAAATACTATCATTTATGTGGGAGAATACAATATTCATTTATTGCGCTATCGTACACAAACATGATAACACGAACATTCGCGCTAGCGCCCTGCGCCGTCTTAACGAAACAGCAGGCGCAGACATACATTTCGCCGCGCCGTAGAAGGAGAGGAGGATACTTCCTCCTACGCCGCGCCGGCTGCTTAATTTCCATCCCTCTTACGATTTTTCGATCAGGTCACGTGTCCTGACGCGAGTTTAGAAGTTTTTACCCATTCCAAAAGTGCGCAACGCCGCTAAAGAAGTTTTCACTTAAAAAAAAATGGTTGCCTGTAAAGTCGGTTTTACGGGCGAAGATTTTACGTGACAACGTCTTTTTCTCGGTAGAACATTTATTGATATGAATATTATTAAAGAGTGGGAGAGAGACGCAAGACATTCGCCGCTCCGGCGGGCCTCTCTCTCGTTCGGTGACTCATCGTAACGTTACCGGGCGTTACACTTTTTCATGAGTGACTCCGAGCCGCAACCTAATTTAAGATGTTGTCACGTCAAAACGCATCAAAATCCGTTGCGTAATTTTAAATATTTAAACTTACAAAGGGACATAGGAACAGAGGAAGCGACTTTGTTTTATATTATGCAGTGATTATTATATGAACAGCCTACCGGTTTCGCTTTCTATAGCATCATCAAGTCTAAAACTTAATGAGCAGTTTAGTAGTTAGATCGAAAATTAAATAGTATTTTACGTTGTAGTCCCTATGATGTTGTCAAAAGCGAAACGTGTCTATTTATAAAATAATAAGTTATAAGTGATACGTAAAACTGTAAAAGTGTTTCTTCATACAAAAATATGAATATCATAAAGAAACACACTTTGAAGTACTGGTTACAATTTTACAGGAAATGAATACCCGTAAACCAGCTCACGCGTATTCGTTGGGTTACTTTTTATTATAAAAATATTCTATCATTAAATACCCGTTTTTTTATGATAATGGAAGGCAAACAAGCAGACGGATTTCCTGATGGCAAGAAATTCAATAAAGAACGAAAGACACCAAAGGTGGTAATGGTGCGTTGCCAACCTGAGGCCTACCTTACCCTCCAAACCGGAACACGTCAACAGCAAGCATTGGACGTTATGACGGCAGGAATAGATAAGGCGGTGGTACCAATCCGGGCGAGTTGCTGCGAAACTCTACCGCCAAGTAGGATGTCAGTGTTAGTGACGGTAATCCTACGCTCGCCTTTCACGAGCTGCCTGGCAGGAAGGCAGATGGTCTGTTCTGCAAAGGAGCCTGGACCAACACGGCTTGTCAGAATTGACAATTAAGATGGAATCGCAAATTAGCAGAATAAGCCCCCTGGTGATACATAACCTATGGATACCATGAATATTATTGCCAGTTCGCTATGTTATTATTTCGCTAAAGAAATTTACTTTTCTTCTTCCGCCAATGCTTGTCCGAGGGAGGCGGTGGCAGCTGATGAATTTGATCCGGCCGCGATTTTTTCTAACAATATTCTTGATTGTACCTGAAAAAAGAAAACTTAGGTATTATAGATGCTTACAGCTTTGTTTTATTGATGTATAAAAAAACATCCCTTCATACAGCAAATCTAAAATCCGTGCCAAAGTGACACTTTGTTGGTGCAAGAAAAAAACATTATGTTATTTCATTTTTTTAATTTCGCCTGTGGCTGTGACTTCCTGAGGTCCCAATTTCGTCCTCGGATCGGACAACAAAAAAAATAGAAAATGTATATTTTCAATTTACTAATAAAAATAACGTTGCCGGGATTTGATAAGTGCCCGGTGACGATAGGCTAGCCAACTATCACGTTGTAGAATTTAGTGTGTTCGGCTAGGTTGTGCTTCTGCCTGCTCCTTCGGGGATATGGCTTGAAGATACTTTAATTTTTTCTAATAAAAATAACGTTGCTCGGGATCGGATATGTGCCCGGTTGGTGATAAGCCGTCACCTATCGCCGGGACTTGTTCGGCTACTCGTGGGTTATTTATAAACTTTAAAATGAGCCGGTAGCATTTGGAGGTAACATTAGGTCTTTGTTAAGATAACCTCTAGTAATATAATAGCTTAATGGTTTCGATCTAATCCGAATTCACTAATGAGGAATAAACATATTGATGGCACTTCAAAGCGGATCAACTTACGGATAACGGTTTGTTGACTTTAAGGACCCGAGGGAGAAAGGTTACGTTTAGTTATATTATACATACTTCATTAGTTTTTCCTTGAGCTGTCGATTTCACTTTGTCATATTCGTCTTGAAGTTTCTTAGAGGTTTCTCGGATTGTTTTTCGATGCATAAAATAAGATTCTCTGGAACATAACATTAAAAACTAGTTTTACAAATAGATTCAGACATAGGTACGTGACAACTCATTCGTCAGTCGGTTAGTGGGATAATCTAGTAAGCAACCTACACAACACTTGTACTGTTTTACTTGTATCACTTATATTTTATTATTTTATAAATAGCCTACCGGTTTCGCTTATGACAGCATCATCAGGGATAGAACTTCAATTATTGAACAATATTTTTGAATAATAAACATATATTCATTTCATAATGGGTAGATACAAAAAACTTTAATGCGTTATACAATGGGGTTGCAAGCTATTGATTTTTTCCCCACTGAATCGGGAAATTAATACAATTGTTTCTTCATTTAAAAATATCCAATATTAATGCCGGTCACGATGGCATTTTTGTCTCTTTTATGATCAGGATTATAGAACATGTAAACCGACTTTATGACCGAGATCTTAAAAAGTATAATCGTACCAGCAACATGACTCTTGGCGAATAAAACAATAGTAAGCACGCTGTCACCAAGAATTTTAATAGCCAAGGGCATACCCAGTATTCTCTATTGAGAGGGGCAGATAAAGAAAATCCTAGACTATTGTTTTAGTCATATGAGCATCTCACATAAGTTCCTAGTAGAGGTTTTTTTATTTTATGACATTGGAAGGCAAACAAGCAGACGGATTTCTTGATGGTAAGAAATTCACGCCGCCTAGAGACACCAAAGGTGGTAATGGTGCGTTGCCAACCAGAGGCCGGGATGTTAGGCCACGAGCAAAAGTAAGTTTACCAGCTACCTTACCCTCCGAACCGGAACACGTCATGACGTTATGGCGGCAGGAATAGGTAAGGCGGTGGTACCAATCCGGCTGAGTCGCTGCGAAACTCTACCACCTAGTCAAATGTCACGGTGTTAGTGATGTTAAGTCTATGCTCGCCTTATCCGAGCTGCCTGGCGCAGGAAGGCAGATGGTCTATTCTACAAAGGAGCCCGGAACAACACGGGGAAAAAGTGGAGAGGTGAGATTATAATTTTAAACAAAATATAATGGCTAGAGATAGCATTATTTTTGACAAAAACTTAATAACTTCTATGTGTATTATTCTTAGTTCTCTGGTACAAAAATTTATAAAACTTCCATTTTTCTTGGACTAACTTCTTGTCTCTGCATAGCATATTCCGTGTTATAAACATGGACTAAAGCAAGAGGAAAATTAAGTTATACAGGCTGTATTTGACACCGTAACGAAAACTTCTGTGGTAGCTTAGGTACATATCAGACATCAAAATTTCGTTAACAGTTTTTCTCGGAAACAAGTAGTTAAATATTTAGCAGTTTTTTAACAAAGTATATTGTAGGAGCCGACCCTGTTTTATTACATTGCTGCTTTTAGTAAAAATGTGTTATTTATTAGATTTTTAAATAAAAATCGATTTACGTTAGATTGTAATAATAAAATAAACCTATAATAAATAATAAAAATACAAAAAATTTTTAAACAATCATGAATTTCCGACACGAAATTCCAACTGCATGCATGTCTATCATGTACAGAATCCATAGTTTCATTTTTCGGTACGCTGTCATTTACACGGTGTATACAGACTGTATCACATTGTAATAAAGACCTTAAACGAGGTTGAAGTTATTTAAAAAACGGATAAAGATATCCAGTACATTTAAATGGTTTTCGGTCATTTGGACAGTTACAGTTCCATGCAAACAGTCTTATAGAATGAGATAGCTGGCCCACTCTGACTACACCCATGCGTATAGCTCATAATCTATCATCTAAACTTAAATAACGCGCTATTGTATTGACGCGTACGAGCATATTTTACAATATGCACAAAAACAAAGGCAACCTTGGGTGGATTGATTTGGATTATATGGATTCAAGCCAATTTTTACAACCATCTAGAACCCATATTATGTGTTACACTTGAACAAACTTCTTCAGATTTTTGTTTAAATAACTTTATTTTATGCAAGTAAAATAATACAAAATATCAAAAAGTTAACAAATAATGTACAATAGGCGAGCTTATCCCATTGAGATATTTCTTACCGCTAACCCTAGAGAGAAAAACGTGAACATAAATTTATACTGGTTGTTGTGTACAAATATACAATTAAAACTAATCTTACAGCTGCATTTACAAACGTTAATTAAAATTTCATCTGTCATTAGGCCACAATTTTGTTTAGAAAATGTCGACGTAATCAAGTTAATATACTTAGTCTGGCCATAAATACTGTTACACTTAAAAATAAAAAAATATTACATTTGAATTTCGAATCTGTCATTTTTATACGATTGTTCATTGTGTTTTCTCATTTTGGCGCCAATACATTGTACAATATTTTGCGATATTAAAATGGAGTGGGGTGATAAAGAGAACCGAATCGCTGTGATTGCATTACACAAATTAGGTATGGAGCCAAATGCAATTTTTAAAACTCTCCATACACTTAGTTTTAGTAAAATGTTTGTGTACCGGGCTATTAATAGGTACAATGAGACTTCCTCTGTTTGTGACAGAAAAAGATCTGGCCGTCCACGTAGTGTTCGTACGAAAAAGGTGGTCAAAGCAGTAAGGGAAAGAATTCGAAGAAATCCTGTCCGAAAGCAAAAGATTTTATCTCGGGAAATGAAGATAGCACCTAGAACCATGTCGCGTATTTTAAAAGATGACTTAGGACTTGCAGCCTATAAGAGACGCTCTGGTCATTTCTTAACTGATAATTTAAAGAAGAATAGGGTCGTAAAATCGAAACAATTACTGAAGCGGTACGCAAAGGGAGGTCACAGAAAAATTTTGTTTACGGATGAGAAAATTTTTACAATTGAGCAACATTTTAACAAACAAAATGACCGTATTTATGCTCAAAGCTCTAAGGAAGCTTCCCAATTAGTCGACAGAGTGCAACGTGGACATTATCCAACTTCAGTGATGGTTTGGTGGGGTGTTAGCTATGAAGGAGTGACTGAGCCATATTTTTGTGAAAAAGGTATCAAAACATCGGCACAAGTGTATCAAGATACCATTCTTGAGAAGGTAGTTAAGCCCCTTAACATCACCATGTTCAATAACCAAGTATGGTCCTTCCAGCAAGACTCGGCGCCGGGTCATAAAGCTCGGTCCACGCAGTCTTGGTTGGAAGCGAACGTTTCGGACTTCATCAGAGCTGAAGACTGGCCGTCGTCTAGTCCCGATCTTAATCCGCTGGATTATGATTTATGGTCAGTTTTAGAGAGTACAGCTTGCTCTAAACGCCATGATAATTTGGAGTCCCTAAAACAATCTATACGATTGGCAGTGAAGAATTTTCCCATGGAAAGAGTGCGTGCTTCTATTGATAACTGGCCTCAACGTTTAAAGGACTGTATTGCAGCCAATGGAGACCACTTCGAATAAGCTTTTTATATTTTTAATTGTTGTATATTTATGTATTAAACTAACACACTGTAAAAGTAATATATGTTATTTGCAGTTAAAAAAATATTTTTTTTCTTTATTACAATATTTATGGCAAGACTAGGTATATATATTTGACATCTCTGAGTGAGGCTGTTTAAATAATATATTTACAATTTATGGACCATAACCTCAAATAAAAGCAAAATAATAAAGATAATAAAGATTGGGGTATTTCTATTTATCATATAAGTTAAAATGCATATTGATGAATACCTAATAACATACCTTATCACAACAACTTGGAGAACAACACCTATAATGGCTACTCCGAAACAAAGCATGATAATAGCAATATTTGGCATTTTCTTCACTCCTTTAACTCCATAATAATCCGGATTTTCCTTTTGTCCGCTAGACTTACTTTGTGCTTCATGGTAAAATCCATAGTGTGGATTTTTTCTTAAGCTAAAAAAAATACATTTTTAAACTATTTGTACATATTTTTATATCATTAAAAACCAGTACAATTGAACCTCAAAAAGACACAATTTTGAGTCTTAAAATTTGGATCAAGTCTACCTTAAGTTATTGTCGAACAAACACACATATGTTATCCCTCTACACTACTTTCAATCATAACATTCGCATAGCCAATGAAACAATAGCACATAGATACACATTTATAAAATAACAAAAATATTTGATGATCTGATAGCCTCTGATAGCAAACTATTCTCTACACATAGTAGAAATTATAGATAGATTATAAATTATAATGATTTTAGAACATAAGCTACAACATATTATAATAGGGCTTTATACTTGATAAAAACTCATTGTCAATTTTTAGAATGATGAAAGATAGTTAACAAGCACGGGGCTCTCTTGAAGTTTAGAGAGAAATATCATTAGACAGTAAAGGATAACATAAATATCACAGTTAAATCACTTCATGTACGCAAGTCCACCGCACAGCTTACACTCCAGGACCAAACCACACAATGGTGAGCACTGATGATGGCAGCAAGTATAGTACTCGTAAAAGCAGTGCTACCAATTTGGGTGAGCTGCTTCATAGCAACCTACCACCAGTAAAACAATGCATTTTCATTAATGTATCTTTACAGACTCCTTGAAGATGTGGACAAAGGTATTAATAGGATACCCACTACTAACCTAAGGCACTAAGTCCCAAATTGTTATAGATGGCAAACCTATCAGCAACCAAACACAAATTCAGTCGAAGCAGTGACTTTTTTTAATAGAAAATTAAAAAACACAACTTTTCGTTGGCTGACCCAGCAAACCCTGGATCTCATGAAGTCAAGATTAAATATTTTAATTTAAATGATATGCTTACTTGTACGGTACATGTGTTTTGTACACATATGAGGTACCTCTATTACCATAATGAGGGACAGCAATCTCTATTGTGTTATCATACTGAGCCCTTAAACTTGGTTTACTCAGGATGTTGTATGCTTCTACTATACGGACAAAATGCTCTTGTGCCTTTGCATCTTTATTTTTATCTGGATGGAACTGGAAATGGGAAAAAAAGTAAATTTAAAACTACCATGACTTTAGAAACACAGTATGCAATGAAAACCACCCCTGCCACCTAGAGATAAATATCTTCTTACAATAACATCTTCTACCAATACGATTATGCAGTCTCAAACACACTGTAGTTGCCAAAATACATTAAATTTATAGATTGATTTTATTCATTGTTGAGAAACTCTTCATAACTTTTTTTAAATATTCACTGATGTGTTGAGGTTACCAAAAAACTTTTCAAATCAATCCATTTTATAATTGCATAAAGGTCAGAACCAGAAAAGATAAGTACTTATATTAAAAGGTATACTTGCCAAGTTACTAAATACTTAAAACAGATGAAATAAAGCTTAAAAAAGACATTTTAACTTTAGCACTTTTACCATGCTTGGTATAGATATTACATTTATTACTTAACATATTTTAAACTGAATTGTTTAAAAAGATAACCAGTTCATTTGTGCAGCCTTGAAACTAGTAAAACGTTCTTTAACAAGCCTGATAAAAGTTAAAAATAGGTTCGAATGTGATAGCATAATAAATGTGAAGATACCCATTTACGATGTCTTTAGAGATGCTAACGTAGTTTATGAAATATCTCCAGAGGCACAGTTTAAGTCCTGCTAAAGCCCCAAAATATGCTATGGGGAAATTTTTTGTACACAGGTTTTGGACTTCTGCTCTTTAGTAAACTAATTAATAAGAGCTGAGTCTTAATTACGGAACGACCTTACCTCTTTGCTCATTTGAATAAACGCATCTTTGATCTCCTTATCGCTACAATTTTTGTTCAGATGAAGCACGTCATAATGAGTTTTTCTTTTCAAACTGAAACGAAGTTAAAAAGAAAGTAGGGTAAAAATGATATAACGATCAAGCAAGTCCACTTAGTTTCATACCTGTAAAGCCGAAACATTGAGCATAATGATTTTATTTCAGAATTGCCTCTAAAAAAATTCATAACGTACAAGAATTTAATAATTTAACATGTTTTTCAATTCATGATTATTTTAGTAAATAACAATTATCAAATAATTTTAGGTACTTGACTTGACATGACAATTGACAGCTGATGAGAATTGTCATTTGTCATCATATTAAGTCACTAATTGTGATACCACCTTGCACAAAAAAAGTCACTAGACTTTGTATCAAATTTCACTAGATTTTTTAACTAAAAATATAACTAAAGGTATCAAAATAGCTTTGAAAGAAATTTTAACATATGTGTCAAATAGTCCAGAAAATGTACGACGATACTTTTTAGAACAAACACAGCACATCAACATAAAAGTAACTAAAAATTAACATGAAATATTGATGTACATGTTTTTTCATCACCGATGTAATTAAGAGTCGCTGGATAACATAAAAACTTAAATAGATTAAAAGATTGAGATTTCCTAAGAATGAGGAAGTTAAACAAACAAACGTTTATATATCTTTCTCTTTTGTTGGTCCGGGCCCCCTTTAAAGAATTGACCCTCTGGTTTTTTTAATAGACAGCTCGTAGATAGCGATTTTATATTATTCAATACCGAAAAGACTACTAGTGGGCCCGTCGCTCTTCCACTTTACTCATTCTAAACACCATAATAACAATGTCATGATCCGGATTGGAGATCAAAACTTCTGTTAGGATTGCACAGTAGACCCAATATCACGGCCACAAGCGTCGCTTAAATGCAATATCTCTTTTCTCTTAGCATCAATAGAGACGAGTGTTTCTTCACTGTCTAGTGCCATAAAAATAAATTCATTTTCTAGTTGATGCCTACTACCGTACTTTTGTGAGCCAAAGTTGTTTAGGTCTTACGAGGGAATGAATTATGATAACGGAAAAGTAATTGCCTATTTTCTTCTCCAAGTGCTAATGCATTAAGGATTATCAAAGTACATTGTAGGTTTAAGTGCAGTAACACTGATTGAAACCGATTTTGATATTAATCATTATATAAAGTCGTTTTCGTACACCAAAATTGACTTTTGTACTCAATTTTCCTGAGATTTAAACTTGTTAAAAATGGGAGTTTAAAGGCAAAATAATTTTAAAATCTGTTCATCGATTCCAAAAAAAATGATTAGCGTTCGTAAAACTTACAAGACTCAAAACAAAAACTTCACTGGTCTAAATACGTTTTAGTTCTGTAAAAATAGAATAATATTAAATTTTGGGAGTAGTAAATTATGAAAAGTCTTAGTTCACGTCATGTAGTTGTCTATTGTTTTTTTTTACTGAATAAAGTGATTTTGCTATTTTTCTACCCAACTGGAAGTTGGAATTTGTCTAGTGCAGCGTAAGGAATTGCACCACTTTGTACTTCATGGTAAACAAAAGGATATTCCTTATATCGTTAGCGTGAGAGGTTATTTTTTTTAGATTCGCTAAATATTAATTAAAATCTTAAACATGTTTTATTGTTTTTTTAACTGACTGTCACTATTATTGTTCTAAACTTCACTAAGTCTGGTGATAATATAACCTAGCTGGCAGCACTGCTCACTTGTGATGACAGTTCAATCATAAGTCAAAATCAATGTGACGTTTGACACTTGACAAACTTCATCCAGACCAGTGTTCTAGTTCTGAAAATATGCTGTAGAACGCGGGACTTTCACGAGTCATATCAGAATCATCGTAATTTCCCGGTGCAGTCCAGAAACCCAAACAATTCAAGGCACCCGCAGCGACATACTTTGCAAAGTTGTTGTAAGTAAGTTGGGTCTATTAGGTCATAGACGATGGCTTAATCGTCTAGTTGACCAAGGGGTTAGCGTAATTTGGTACACAGCTAACTTCTTAGAACAACCCCGAGGCTAGGGTTACACTTTTTAGTTAGCTAGATATTTGTCAGTATTTCCGGGTCTGGGCTTTTACAATACATTTACAATAAAATATTTGGTGTATTAATAGGTACCTATCGTTTACCTATGACATTAATTTTCAACTTGATTACTGTATCACGTCAAATCGTGCCATTTACCCAGATATATTAATGTGTTATGTTAATTTAGAAAATTATTTTTGTTTTTAATTTTTTAATACAATATATTTACACAGCAAAGATGTAATGGGTACTGTTAAGAAGCAGCTGGCAACACCATAATCAGTGTTTGCGCGGAGAGCGACGTGAACTGACGTGTTGTCATGCGAGAAGCGGCTGGAAGGATGGCCGAACTCGAGTTCGAGGCTCCGCTTGCCCAAATCGAAGATGCGGATGACTGTCTGTCCTCTGCTGATTATCCACAGAAGACTATTAATGGGAATGATATACGTTTAAACAACATCAACTGTCTAAAAAATGAAATAGTGAAAATGAAAACCGATTCTAATAAAATCAACGATAATGAACCGAAACCGGTGAAGTGTAAGGACAATTTGCAAAACGGTGAAGGAGACAATTTCACCGAAACTTTCTCTGGATCGCTAGAAGATTTGGTGAATACGTTTGATGAAAAGATTACTAAGTGTTTTGGTAATTACGAAGAAAGTGTTGAGAAGTTAGCTCCGGTGCAAGTTCGTTCTCAGGAGGAAATTATGAACGAGTGCCAGTAAGTGTTTAATAATTTTATACGTAATACAATTAATTAACGGTAAATCTACATAACTACCTAAACAGCAGGAGTTGCTAGCCTTCATAATATCATATCCGCTGTATTTTTGTGAACTAAATTCGAAATTTGAAAATTTATTGAAATATTTTTGTCATAAACAAAAGGGCGGGCTTTGCGCATGGTTAGTGGGTACGCATCGATCGCCTTGTGGGTCAGGCAACGCGAGGGTGTTGAGGGTGGAAACTGTGACGCATCTCCCTGCACCCCATTGCCCAACCCTAATGTAGCGACGCAAAAGTTTAATAGTAAAAACTATTTACTATCTAATTCCATTATTTCTTCGTGTCTACTAGTCTAGCTTATTAGCTACTAGCTCGGTAATTCCTAAATGTAATGGGTATTAGGTATCAATCTGCTGAAAAAATGAAAATAAACAAAACATGGCCATAGTATCTACTTATGGAATGACTAAGTTATACCTACCACCTTCTTCATTAGGGAAAAAGCCGGTCAAAATTGATCCAATATTTTCCTGTGATACGTCAACAAACAGACGAACCGACACACAGACAAACTATTGAAAAGTTTGACCTAGCGATGTCACTATATTCAATCCCAATTTTTTAAAGGAATTCCTGCTAGTGCCTACAGACGTGTAGAGGTGGCTACTTGTATTTATTGTACGATTGTTTTCCCATATTAAATAATGCTTATTTGAAAATAGATAAGTGTAAATAGGCATATTAGGTATCTATTCTATTATCACTCTCAAACTGATCGCGCTTAACTGATTTTAACGATTTTTGCACAGAAATAGATACCTACCATCGGAATAGGTACTTTTGACCCTGTTACTATAACTAGCAGAAATGCTATCACACCTGGACGAAGTCGTGGGCAACAGCTAGTCTACATTGGTTACCTTATTACATATAGAAGCGCAATAAATTTGCAAAAAGTTTCCTGGATTGAATCACCAGATCTAGACTTTTTTTTATTCTAAATTATAAGGGACTTTTACCCTGCAGGGCATGTCAGTCCCATTTTATGCAAATTTTAAATAAATTAAAACTAGATTATCCTACTTTCCTACTTAACACCTAAACATTAAAACATCTTAAATAAATCAATTGCGGCTAGATCTAGACTTAATAGCAAGGGGACCAGCTCTTTCAATTAAAAAAAATTAGAATCGACTCCGAAACTACGGAGAAATTGAGATAGGAGTAGAACATAGGAGGTATCCTATCTGCTCCTTGTTTGAAGTCTAATAAATATTAAACTACATACATACATATCTTCACGCCACTTCATCTTCTTCCTTTTGCGGGGTAGGCAGAGAGTATCGAGTGCCAGACCTTACGATCCTGACAAACCTGTCTTGCTTCCTTCAAATTCATAACCCTTTTCATACAAACACACCTGTTTCGGAGACTCTAGACACCACCCTCGGATAATATCCGATTGATCTGATAAACTATCTAAAAAATTTAACTATCGTTATAAAATACCTAGTTACCATGAAATTATGGAACACATTTTAATGTTAGTGTTTTGCGATTATTAATTTGGTAGGTAGGTATATATATATATATTATATATCTTCACTCCAAGTCCCTAACAGATTAGGCAGAGAGTATAGAGTGCAGATCGCACTATCCTTGCAGACCTTTTTGACTTCCTTCATTATCCTTTTCATACAAACACGCCGGTTTTGGAGACTTGACCACTACCTTCGCATAACACCCGAGGGATTGTGGAACGTCAACCTATGTCTCTACGGGCACCTGTATCTGTCCACATTTGCATTGTATACCTACCTACATGTTCAATGTGTCAATCTTTTATCTGCGACTCTTTCCAAATAAACGAACCAGCACAAAATACATTTTAAAACCAACACTTTCTTTCAAACATGCTCTTTCTTGGATCTCTCTGTTACGAATGCGGTCAGCGAGCGTTACACCACAGATTTTCGAAAGCGCTCTCATTTCGACCGCATTCTATTATTATTCTACTTTTCCTACTTTATCCTACTTTTCCTGACATACCCAACTCGCTTCCATACAACGTTGGAATAAGCACCGAATGACGCAAAGCGAGTCTAGCACCTTGACTTAAAACCTCGGTTTGAAGTAGCTTACCCAGCGCTCCATTTGCACTATTCCCTGCACACAGTCTCCACTCTACATCCGCGGTGTACCTTCCATCCCATCCACCCTCAACCAACATATACAATTTTCTCGACTTCCACCAAGACTTGGGCGTCATGCCTTAACGCAAGCATATTCTCAAAGAACTCCTAAACAAACTCAGTATAGTGAATGATATCGGTATCTTAAGGCATCCCGTGCAAGTTATTCTGCTACTCAACCCTCCAGCACGGAACACGACAGCGAGGAATGACTTGGTGGCAAGAATCTAAACGAGCTGCTGCACACTACTCAACCCATGTGTTTATTAATTGTTATCAAATAACAAAAGAGAACTTCAAAACAATATGGCCAGTGTTTATCAAACCTCCGCAAGTATGTTGAGTATTATTCGCAGTATTGTTTTATGAGAAGTTTTTCTAAAGGAAAATTTTAATTAGTTCATTGTTGGTGTGAGAAAATCACTTTCTTTTAGACTTAATACCATTCTCTCACTTAACAAAGCTTTCTCGATTGTAGAGTTATTATATCTAGGATTGTATGTTACTCTTTACCCGCGACTTCTTCAGGGTAGACAAGAGTTTCTTACAAACTTTAATACCCCATTATACCTAGTCCTTTAAGAGATGATGTAAAGTGAAGTAGCCTAGGTGTAAATTTTAACACCCCATTATAGTCCTTTAGGAGATGATGTCAAGTGAAGTAGCCTGTGTTTTAACTGGAGTGTTTGACTATACGCATATCAAATTTCATCAAAATTGGTACAGCGGTTTAGCCGTGAAAGCGTAAAGACAGACTTTAGTTTTTTATTTAATTTATATCGCACCTTTTAAAATAGTATACGACCGTTACAAGAGCATTAGAGAAAAAGATAGGGTGGTACTAATAGTTTTGGTTTGGCCGTAATAATTAATTCACTAGTCATAAGTCCACATTTTTCTACTAATAGATGAAGGGTCGTAACATCGTAGTATCTGTCAGACATAATATGTTGCCCAAAATATAAAAACTCCATTAAAGCAGCATTTGTTCTTCGTCCCTTTTAAATATTTGTAATAAGATATAGGGATATCGTTTTCCGATGTCGTAAGAGTACAATATTTCAAAACGCGCCATCAAAAATATCTAAACACAAGCACCGGCATATTTTAGGAGACAGTTATGCATTCGTCTACGGGATGAAAAATAATATTGTAACTACCTATCTTGAGGAGAAATTGACACTATTCGTCGTTGGTATATGGTAGAACTTTATTTTTAATGTTCCTTTAAAATTGTTGCACATTAATTTTGTTGCGATCACCGATTTCCGTGTAGCATTTACAGCATGACGTTACCTTTTTACTTTAATATCAATGCTTTACCTAGTTCATTCGTAAAAGTGATACCCGAGAAAGAGTGGGATTGAAAGAAATTGTTGGTGCTAAAATGAGAAAGGGCATGCTCCGATGGTTTGTTCATGTGGAAAGAATGTCATATGAAACATTGACAAAGCAGATATGCCATGAGAATGTGGATGGATGTCGGGAGACCTAGATTGACATTTCATGAGAGTAAACCTCATTGACGTGTTCTGCTTTGGAGAGTAAAGTAGCCGGTAAACTAACTTATGGTCTAGGTCTAGCATCCCGGCCTCAGTGCCTTCTAATATCATAAAAAAATGGATCTGATATTAACTGAGGGAGGTATCAAGAGTTTCCGAAACCGGCATGTTTGTATGAAAAGGGCAATTAATGTGGATGAAGCCAGAAAGGTCTGCAAGGATCCAACAATTGGAACTCGATACACTCTGCCTACCTCGTAAGAGACTTGGCGTTTAGATATGTATGTGTTTATCTAGTTCATCGACTTCACCCACTTTTAACGTCGGTAAATGTTCCAGCTTGAAGCTAGAACCGGCGGCTTTACCCTAAATAAAGCAGTCGGTTCTAGCTTCAAGTTAGAATCGCACCAGAAAATGTTTAGTGTCAATCCGTGTTTAACCACCACGAAATGCGACACTTTGTTTCCTTACAAATCTGTACTCTAATATTATATAGCTGAAGAGTTTGTTTGTTTGCCTGAACTAGCTAATTTCAGGAACTACTGGTCCGATTTGAAAAATTCTGTCAGTGTTAGATATTTTCGATTATTCCATATATCGAGGAAGACTATAGGCTTTACTTATAATCGAATAAGACGACAAGCGAATAAGCGATACAAAGTCCTTATAAAACACCGCGGAAAAATGAACGGACTGCAATATAACTGTTACATAAATCGTATTTTTATTTTTTTATTTTTTTAGCACTATTTATATAAATTTATCCCACGCACAGGGCAAGTGCTAAAAAAATAAAAAAATAAAAATACCATGCAAGAAACGAAAGTTATGGCCATTCTAAAATGTGAATTTCATCTGTGATGAACTCATTTGGTAGGTACTCAGAATTGTGTATCTATAGGACATAACTACCCGCGTTAACGGGTTAGAAAGGAATTAAAAATTTCGCCACGGGACTTGAATCCTCAGTAGCTCAATTGGTTAGAGCATTCGTCGGCTTGAGACGAAAGGTTACAGGTTCAAATCCTGTCTGGGGCGAAATTTTTTCTTTCTTTAAAATTTATATAAATTGTTACATAAATATTCAGTTCAAAGACACGATTAATCACTATATTTAATGATTAGCTCAGTAATTACACAAAGTTCAAATAGTAATCACGCACATTACTAAATCGGATTTTCTACTTAAAAGAATTTCTTATGAACAGACAAGTTAATTGTCTTATTATTAAGTGGGAACTTCTTCGCAATTTGTTTTATACACGAAAAAAAGGTTATCAATTCGACTGTAATTTTCCCCGTGTTGGGCCGGGCCTCTTTGCAGAATAGGTATTTACATTATCAGACTAAAGTCTGTAATCGGATTGGTCTTCCGTCGTCGCAGCCACGATACACATTGGGCCAAGATGTTGGTCGAATGAGTACCTGGCATTATGTTAGGGCTAACATCGAGCAACTAGTGTTAACAGTAATTAATATCCAAAATGTTGACTTGGCAGTGGGCCCAATGTGTACTGCGACTATTATAATCAGAAACCTGGTGTAGTTTCGAATGTGTATACCTTCTGAGTAATTACCTCAGGATACTAACCTATTCATTCCAGAATTCATATCTTTGTTTGTGTTTCTCACATTTGAGAGATCCAAGATATAGGATATACCTATTATAAGAGTAGGAATACCGGACCTCAACTCAACTTCGCACCGTCTTCTCCACCTGGCAGTAAGTCTTGTTCCACGACAGGTATAGTTTCCTCGATCGGTATCCATACTATACTTACTGTAGTAATATAAATATCAGCCTGTTTTATTATGCTTTCATGGTTAAACCGCTCCACCGATTTTGATGAAATTCGATATGCTGATACATATAGAGAAAGAACCGATTTTTTTTCAAAAAGTCAGTACTAAAAAGATTATAGGGGATGAAGGTTATTATAAATATAAGAAGGTATATGTTGTAAATAACGCAGGTAAATATTTTTATTATTATTTATACTAGTATTTTTCTTCTCTTCTGATATAATATATAACAAATTATCAATTGCTGTTCGTTAGGTAGTCTCACTAAAACTCGAGAACAGTTGGACCGATTTAGCTAATTTTATTTTTGAATTATTTGTAGAAGTCCAGGGAATGTTTAAAGATAAGAAAAAAGTAAAAACTGCAAGGTAACTAGGAAAAACATATTTTAAGTTTTCCCATACAAACGGATCGGATGGAACGATGCTCTCCGGGACGGCTAGTTTTGATAAAAATACTCAAGTTAGCGTAAACAAAGTTTGAAAATTTCGGATGTCGTACATTTGGATCCGGTCCAGGTGACCCAAATGCCATAACACTGAAAATAATAAAATTTTACAATTGGACCGTCGAAGCATATTTCTGCACACTTCGTTCGTAAACCTCAATACTGTATTGGCCAATTAATGTTATTTGTTTGGCATAAAGTGTATGTATGTGTAAATCCTCAATTTGCTAAAAAAGTAGCCTTGCTTCAGTGTTCCCACTGTCGTTTTCTGAGCTCGAACGTAGAGTAACCTGTAGATTTGCTCATCATTATTCCAGACCTTACATCGCAACGCACCAGTAACATCTATAGTGTCTGTTACCCATATAAGAACCGTTCGCTTGTTCACTATTGTGTCACAAAAACAATATCTTTAGAAAAATATTTTGGAAGTCCATCTTATAAAGATATCCGTACAAATATAAAAAAAAATAAAGTGTATGTGTATGTCCGTTCCATTTTCACGTCAAAACAGCTTAACTGATTTGAATAAAGGGCACTGAAATATATTCAAAAATAAATACGCTAAATTTTGTGTATGTAAGTTTGTTAGTACTGACAGGCGAAACCGCGTCACCAGCTAGTGAGGATATTTATCACCAGTGATAAGAAATCGGTGATTACAAAAATAACACCACGGATGCGAAAGTATGCGCGATTTTGTTTATAACTCAATTGCCCTAACAGCATTCGAAATATCTTGTAAATTGTAGAGTATTTTTTAAAACGAAACAATGGCTTTTTGCCAATACATGCTAACAATAGTTATTTGCCTTTTAGATTATTTCACTGCAGACATTGAATACTCTGCATATAAACTACAAATCTCCGCATTTCGGTATCTTCAACCACATATTTAATATTTTTTTGCTCTCCCTGGGCACCCCTCGAGGATTGTAACACACGTCCTTCTCCAGGTCATAGTATTCTTATGCAAAATTTTGGTTAGACTTCAAAAAGAAGAAGGTATCTTTACGCCCATATCCCCCGAAGTGCTAGGTAGAGGCACAACAAGCGTAGGTGCCTTGTCGCCTAAACTAGCCGAAGACACTAAGTCCCACAGCAGTGATAGCTGACAAACCTATCGCCAACCAGGAGCATATCCAATCCCGAGCAACATTTTTTTATTAGAAAATTGAAAAAACCCCATTTCCTTTTTATTGCCCGGGAATCGAACCCGGGACCCCACGAAGTCAATTTCAACACTTGGACACCGAGACCACATAGACCAATTTTATGTTTGTTATTTTGTATGTTACGCGATTACTTCATACATCAGGAGTGTATTTTGATGGTCTTTTGTATGATAGGTCATGTTCTAAAGCTAAATGTAAAATTGACCTAGATACTTTTTTTATGATTTCGCATTATTAAAAAAAACTTTTGTTTACTTAGACTACATAGTATTGCCCCATCTCCAAATAAAATTTAAATAAAATAAATTGTCGTTTAAATGATTAAAGCATTCTTTGGCTTTAGACGAAAAGGTGCAGGTTCAAATCCTGACTGAGGCAGGTTACAAACTTGACTTTTATTACCTACATAGTATTGATTTCGGTTAGCAAATTTCGATTAAAGTACTTTGTATAATAAGCGCCGTATACTTCCATTTGTAATTATATCACCTTAATTATGCAAATCAAACTCGGTTTTTGCAGTTTTACTGCAATAATTTTTACCAGTGCTGCCGTTTAAAAACACCGTTTAAAATCGCGGTAAAAGCCCTACATCAGTGTTTCCTAACCTGAGGGTAATTACCCCCGCAGGGGTAATACGGCAATTCTAGGGGCGAATTTATAGACGACACACGAGACAAAATTCTCTCTCTTCTCAGGTGGGAACTTTAGGTAGGGTTGTTAGGGTTTGTTGTAGGGTAACAATTTATATTGTTTCCCGAGCTCTTCCTGTATTCGTGTTCTGGTCGCGGAGGTGGATGGTGGGAACGATAGTTAGGCTTGTCACATTCTGTGTCATTTGGAGGTTTATATGCCACAACAGGTATACAACTTACGCGGAATTAGCAAAATAAAGGCTTGTTTTACATCTGCCAATGATAGTTTTGTTATATTTTGTGTGACTGAATTGTTTTAAATTAGCCAAAATAACCAAAAACGGTACAGCCGTTATTACGTGAAAACAAGATTATAAGTAGTGGTGATTTACATTTCAGCCAATTTGCCACTCTAACAAATTATGATATAAATATGTGTACAACCTTGTCCCATATTACCGAACGTCCTAGATTTATTATTCAACTAGTAAACGTCCGCTTTGTTATCAGCCAATAAACATATTAACATAATATACTTATCCACCTACGTATCATCTTTTCCGTTGTAGGTATTAGTAATGTGTAGGTGTGTACTCTAAGAGCTGGTTAGTAAAGACGTCGGCTACTAGGTTTGGCGCAATCTCTATAGAAAAGACATTCAGCACATTTATAATCATGTAACAATTCCCCTAAGAGATACTTAACTATATCAAAAGTACTGATCATTTCCCTGTGTTGGTCCGGGCTTCTTTGCAGAATAGAGCATCTGACTTCCTGCCAGGCAACTCGTAAAAGGCGAGCACAGGCTTACCGTCACTAACATCCGACTAGGTGGTAGAGTTTCGCAGTGACTCACCCGAATTGTTACCACCGCCTTATCTATTCCTGCCGCCATAACGTCATGAAGTGTTCAAGTTTGGAGGGTAAGGTAGCCGGTAAGCTTACTTTTGCTCGAGGCCTAACATCCCGGCCTCAGGTTGGCAACGCGCCATTACCACCTACGGTGTCTCTAGGCGGCGTGAATTTCTTATCATCAGGAAATCCGTCTGCTTGTTTGCCGTTCATTATCATAAAAAAAAGAAAAATCTCCTTCATTTTTTTTATGTGACAAAATGTCAAACAAGCACTCCTGACGGTAAAAGGATAACCTTGAGACCACGGTTGCCATAGATGTTTTAAGGGCGTCGCTGTCTTGTTAAGGTGTTAGGCTAAGTTTTCCAAATCTACCGGTTACTCTATCCTTTGGACCAGATAAGGCAGTGGATCCTTACCCGGAAGATTTGCAGCACGCCTCACTACCGCCAGTGGTCTTATTGGTAAAGATCCATTTAACTTTTTTACTTTTTTTACGACCTGCTTGGCAGGATGATAGTCTATTCTACACAGGAGTCTCGGTTAAACTCGAGGAAATGGTGAGTTATTAATATGTTCCATTTTAAGTCAAATTGGCGGAATTTATTGTAATAAATTATTACGGAAAAACTGATTGGATATTGGAGATTGCTACATTTTCGGTATCTTAAATGGTAGATTTTTTACTTTCATTTTACCGTCGTCTCCGGTTTTGGCGACGAAGACCTCTCTTGCGCCCGGCGCCTAACGCAAGGCAACGAGCCGCCAATATTCCTCCT
The DNA here is from genome assembly GCA_002245505.1 of Calephelis nemesis. Classification (NCBI taxonomy): domain Eukaryota; kingdom Metazoa; phylum Arthropoda; class Insecta; order Lepidoptera; family Riodinidae; genus Calephelis; species Calephelis nemesis. The sequence continues at coordinate 77,313 of NJDD01001792.1, read as the reverse complement.
TCCAATCCACCCAGTAACCAGATCGCAGCACCAAGTCAAAGTACGGTCTCCCGGGAGACAACCCTTGGTGCTGGCGTTGTAGGTAACAGCCCCATGCATTTAAATAATGAAGTCTCGGGCTGAGCACTCTGCTCGGCCCACAAAGCTCGGTGAAGTTGCATAAAATCGCGAGATTAGCAACAATTTAGTCATTCGAAAAAAAAACTTACATTTTAACTAAATTTTAACAAAAACTAAATTATAACAAAAAACTAAATTATAACAAAAAACTAAATTATAGTAAAAAACTAAATGTAACAAATAACATACCCAATTACCGAGATCAAATATTTACAAACCACAGTTACAAAAGACATTTGGTAAAATATTTTGGTGTGAATAAAAAAAAAATAAGTTTTCAACAGATTAAACTGCTAATAAATTTTTTCATTACCCTGAATATGTACCAAGTACCATGTTTTCCGCGGGATAACTTAATAGCTTAAAAAGGACCAGAGTCCATAATATTGAATATTCGGCAAGGTGTCCTGAACAAGGTGGTAAAAACATCTGCGCTCGTTGCACATTTGACAATCACATCCGAATCGCTGCACGCACCTGTGCGTGTGCACCTTATATTGACTGGATTTTAGTACATACATATTTTTAACATTATATGCTCTGTGGTCTCTACTACTATCTATATCTAACTATCGCCTCTGTGGTCTAGCGGTCCGGGTGTTGGACTTGACTGCATGAGGTCCCGGGTTCGAATCCCGGGTCGGCCAACAAGAAGAAAATTGGATTTTTCCAATTTTTTAATAAAAAAATGTTGGTCGGGATTGGAAATGTGCCCGGTTGGCGATAGGCTTGCCACCTATAACATTGTGGGATTTAGTGTCTTAGGCTAGTCGTGGGTGCCCTGGTTGTGCCTCTGCCTACCTCTTCGGGGATATGGGTGTAAAGATACTTTATACTTTTAACATTACATGCTGAGCTCCAACTTGACAACTTTTTACTGCGCTTTATGTCTATAACTGAATGTGAATAAAATATGTTACAAAATAAAATGTTAAAGGAATTGTATTTTCTGCTGAAAAAAGGTGGCAAAAGTGCGTTGCCAATTGGAGATTAGGGTATTAGGTCTCTTTCGTAAGTACGTAGCTGACTTTAATCATTATTAATACAAAAACACGAGTGGAGAACACGGACGCTTTTGCAACAATAGGGAAGGTGGTACCAATTAAGGCCAGCCCTCGTTAAATTCGACCTTCTAATAAATTTTTTAAACAAAATACCTTCTAGCAACTTCCTGCCGTTTCTCCCAAGATTAAATTTACTCTGACACGGTATGTATAAATTGAGTAGTTTTCTCCATCTAAGTTGTCAACATAAGCTCCAGAATCCAGAGTTGGTGGTAAAAAGACCGCCTTGGAATTACGCTTTTTGAAAATAAAAAGCAGAATTTTCTAAATCGGTTCAGAAATGACAGAGAAATTCGAACACATATATAACTAACAAAATGTAGGGTACATTTTTGTTAAGGATAAGGATATCTCCCTGGACTAAATCTCCCTGGACTA
>NJDD01001792.1:23817-68855 GCA_002245505.1 Calephelis nemesis | reverse complement strand
AAAAAGATTTTTATTTTTTGCGCCGAAGAAGTTTAACTTCTAGCGCGTGTACATAAGTAGGTACACACACAATTTTATTATACTTCGCTGTTTTTATACTTTTGTAGGTTTAGTTTTGCTAGTGCAACTTCTATCTCAATTTTAAAAACATTAACCGTCTTAGCACCAAAAAATTGGCCCGTGTTTAAATAAACATAATTTAAACCTCACATCAAATTTTAAACCAATAACATGCTACACTTGAGTGACGCGTCATTTTATACAGTGTTTAGTAAAACACATGTGTTTAACGAGTGTTTAATTTTTGTTCTAAGACAGTAAGTATTTAGGAGTACAGTTTTTACAAACAAATGTTACAACTGTGATCATATAATCATAATAAATTTGTTATTGAGGTCATTTACATTTGTATGTTCTTAGGGCCTCATCAATTATTGAACAAACCTCGGAGGCACTGATGAATGATTTTGTAACAATTTATCTTGTTTCGTACTTTGTTATTAGTCATCACCTAAAGCGTCAGTTTATTGTATTTTTTTTATGTTAGAGGAAGACAAACAAGCAGACGGATTTCCTGATGGAAATTCATGCCGCCTAGAGACACCAAAGATGATAATGGCGCGTTGCCAACCTGAGGTCAGGATGTTTAGCCTCGAGCAAAAGTAAGTTTACCGGCTACCTTACCCTCCTAACCGGAACACGTCATGAAGTTATGGCGGCAGGAATAGGTAAGGCGGTGGTACCAATCCGGGTGAGTCGCTGCGAAACTATACCACCTAGTCAAATGTCACGGTGTTAGTGATGATAAGCCTATGCTCGCCTTTTACGAGCTGCCTAACAAGGAAGGCAGATGGTCTATTCTGCAAAGGAGCTCGGACCAACACGAGGTGAACTTCCAAATAAGGCATAGTTATCTCCGCAACTCTACTGGAATTCATATTTTTCAATGATGAAACACTTGTACTGTTTTACGTATCACCTATAATTTATTACTTGCTAATAGCCTACCGGTTTCGCGTATGACAGCATCATCAGCTCTAAAACTTAAACTCATTAAACATTTAAAAATATAAATGTTTGGAAGTTTAACCAAGCGTCGACGATGGAAAATATCAAATATATCTACTGGAATTGGTCCAAATTAAAAGATATGAATATTAGGAATTCGCCTGTGTTCTTTAACGCTAGCGTTTTAAAGTTTTTTGAGCAGTGGTCCACTTTACCCATTTATAAACTCAGGTCTTCACATCCTAATAACAAACGTTATCAAAATATGCATATGCATTTCCCATTACTAATTTACCTTTAAAAGTGACCGTGGTCCATTTGCGAAATCCGCATGGAATCTAAATCAATAACCCTCTTGTTATAGTATAATATGTAATGTAGGTAAGAACCATCTTGATCACGTCGGATTTTAAACGAAAAAATCCGCATTAAAATCGGTCTATCAGTTTAAAAGCCTTAGAGACACGACAAACTTGTAACACCCCTCTTTTTTCATTGGGGAAAAAAAAGGACCCTTCGATTAGCCATGGTTTTTCCTATCTGAGTAGCAAATGACATTAAAATCGGTTAAGCCGTGAAAGCGTATCAGACAAATTTTCACATTTATAATGTTATTCGTTTAATATGAATACTTTTGAAAAAAACTTCAGTCATGTTAAATTGATACCAGACCAAAAACAGTATTTTCACGTAAAAGGTCGCTTATTCGCTTAGAGTAACCTCCGTATCTACATAAATAAATAAAATTGGAGTTTCTGTTTGTAATATTAAAATAACAGATTTTTACTACATGCATATATTATGAATGTATATTCGGTACATATACCAAAATAGCATTTATTACTATTCTGATCTGTCCTCCTCCGCTATGTATTTGTTCCGGCTAGTCTTTGAAACGGCTGGACTGATTCTGACGGGATTTTCACTGATAGACTGCTGTGGAAGTTAGGAGTCACTTAGGCTACTAATGAAACATTCTTCAAAAGAAAAACTAAAAAATTTTTTGTCAAAATCCACGCGGACGAATTCGCGGGCACAGCTAGTAAAACATAAATGTGAAAATACGAACCAAGTTCCATATTCAGCAGGTGCGTGGATGTTGACTTCGTTAACAAAAGTGACATCAAAATGAGTGTCAATTTCGGCTAATAAACCTCAAATTTTAAATTGCATATGACTTTCTAAAATTTTAAACACAATTTCTTGTCTGCTGCTTTTTATAACTCTTTAATTTTAACAGTTTGCTAACACAGAACATCATGTATGATTAGGTAAAAAAAGTATCTTCACGCCCATATCCCTGAAGAGGTAGGCAGAGGTATAACCAGGACGACCACGACTAGCCAATGATACGAACTACGAAGTACTACAATGTGTGAGATCGTAAAGCTATCAGTCCTAGTTTTCATGTCCATATTGTATCTTTAGGCATTGGACAATAGTGACATAGCCATAATGTAAGAAGCAAAGTATTCGAAATAAAAAAATAAAAAAACTAAGGTAGGTAGGTAAGGTTATATTTATGTATATCGATATTTTACAATATCGTTTTAAAATACCGACAAAACAGAAATTTGAGTTCAGTGCAAATATCGATGGATGTAGATACCCAGGTAGACCTAGGTTGAAAGTAGGTAATAAGAATGCTCCGGTTTTGTCCAAGGGTAGTGTCAAGACTTAAGATTCCCCGAAACTAACGTGTTTAAAGTTTAGATTATAGAGTATAGGTATAGTGAGTATAGACGTTTAGAGTATGTTTGCAAGTATCCATGGCACTTCGTACTCTATACTCTCTGCTTACCCGTTAAGGAACTTGAAAGTTACCTTATTTACAAAATACCCGAGTCACAGTTAGTTACCGTACTCCTCCGAAACGGCTTGACAGATTCTCATGATATATTGTGAGCATATTGAGTAGGTCTGAGAATCGAATCGGCGAACATCTATTTTTTATAACTCTTAAGTGACGAGGGTGATCCACAAAAAAAAGCAGAACGACGTCTGCCGGGCAAGCTAGTTTTCTATAAATCAACAAAAGATATTTAAACGTCCAACTGCAAATAACTTTCATAAATCAAATTGACGATGAACAAAGAACGGTCTCGTTTATTGTCCGAGTTCCGATTCTAATCCAATAAACAATAATGTGGGCGACGACACGATTGTATTCGGCGATTATTCGAATGGCCGAGTCGTTAAACGATATGCCGATGGACATGTCAGCGGTCATTTGTGTCCCTAACTCAAAAAGTTGTTGTTTTCTTAAGTTCTTTGTTGGAAGATTTCTTTATTAATACCGTGATGTATAGAAAGAACTATATTCACATTCGTGTAGCAGTTGTTGGAAATCACGAAGGCGAGCGGGATTAACTTTTTGTATATTTGTCCCATTATTATTGGAACGAAGTTCCTTAAGGCTTAGAGGAGATAGGGAATTTGCAGCGCGACCAAACTGAAAAATATGTGGTAGTAAAAACCGTAAGAAAACACCGTGGAATAAAACCATTAAATGAGACGTGCGCAGGCGCGACAGTTGCTGCGCGACCGAACTAAAAAAATGTGATAATGAAAACCGTAAGAAGAAACCGTGGAATAAAACCGTTAAATGTGACGTGCGCAGGCGCGACAGTCGTATACACAAGTGAGTAGTAAGTATAATACCTTTCTCCTTCTCCCTCACTCCACCCCGCCAATGCATAGCATACTCATGAATTGTGTCGATTCTATTAATGTTATGAATGCGAAAGTTAATTTGTTCTCCTTCAAGCAAAAACTGTTGAACTGATTTTCATGAAATTCGGAACACACATAGAGTGCAACTTGGATTAACACATTGGGTAGCACCATTATCAACACGGCAACGCAGCGGGCAATGCTTTGACACATTTACATATTGTGTCAGTGTGCGTGAGAGCTTATGGTATGGTATGGTAAGCTAAGTGTAAAAAATAGCTTTGTGTACAGCTTTAGGCAAATAACTTTACAATTTAGTAAGTATAAGGTTTATAATTGTAAAGCCTGCTCGCCTTCGTGAGTTTCAAAAACTGAACGTTTTCAAGGAAAAACCAATTTTTTTAAGTTTTCTAAAACAAACAATATTGCACGGGATTGGAGACGTGCGCGTTTAAAGGTTTTTTCCTTTCACATTCAGCTAAAGGTAATAAACCTTTAGCTAATCGGTGAACCCATGATTAGCTAAAGATTTAGTACCGTTGCAACTCTGCTAACCTTTAAAGGGATAAGTGCGTGTTCAAGATACTTTTTTATTTCACTTTTCGAAGAATCTATATCATACTAGCTGACCCAGCAGACGTTGTTCTGCTATTTTTTTGCTGTGATCCACCCTCATCTCTTAGGATTATAAAAAATAGATGTTGGCCGATTCTCAGACCTAGTCAATATGCTCACAAAATTTCATGAGAATCGGTGAAGCCGTTTTCGGAGGTAACGGCAACTAACATTGTGACACGAAGATTTTATATATATTTCTCACTTTGAATGGTTTCTAGACCTAAGTCTAATTTTTTTTATCAACAACTTAAAAAAAATATGGGATAAAAATGACATCACGCCAAACGAAGAAGCTGCAGTCAAACACTAGTCATATAGACAACTTCATTTATACTTTTACTTATATATCTCAAGTAAAAATCAGATAACCTTACATAATATACCATTCTGCATTGTTTAGATGTAAAGAATTGGATCTACTTAAAAAAACTGTTACACCAATTAAGTCTCAAAACAATGTCTCTCAAGTTATTTTACACGTTAATTAGTTTTTTAAGATAAGTAACAAGATAACACAATTTTACTGTAAAACTACAAAATGCCAACTTCGATCTCAGTACATAACTACGTATAGTATTTAAATTATGCGCTTCAGCTTTACATTTTTTAAACTTTATATTTTTATTTTTAATTTGCTGACCTAATCTAAATTTAAGCGAAATGATTAATTATGTAATAAAAACTCTATATAGATATCTTTACAATATACTTATATATTTTTTATGATATTGGAAGGCAAACAAGCAGACGGATTTTCTGATGGTAAGAAATTCACGCCGCCTAGAGACACCAAAGGTGGTAATGGTGCGTTGCCAACCTGGGGCCGGGATGTTTTTTACCGGCTATCTTACCCTCCGAACCGGAACACGTCATGACGTTATGGCGGCAGGAATAGGTGCTAAACTCAACCACCTAGTAAGAATTCACAGTGTTAGTGACGGTGAGCCTTTGCTCGCCTTTTACGAGCTGCTGGCAAGGAAGGCAGATGGTCTATTCTACAAAGGAGCCCGGACCAACACGGGGGAAAATATATTCGGATAGTCGAAGCGCATAATTTTAATAGTACTACTATACGTAACTACGTACACAGAACATGAATATTTTTCACGATCCCGTTGTCAGATCCAAACTTGGAGGCAAAGGAGCCGAGTCGAAAGTGCGCTCTTTCAAATACAAAAAGGATTTTTGTTGTCTTGCTTGCCATTGTAGTATTCGGTGCAGTAGAGGGGGGTACGCTGCCTTGCTCACTTGGCTTGGCTTATTATGATCGCGACGCACCATTCACCAGTAACATCTGTGGTGCCAAAGCGATAGTTATCAGCAGATTAGCCGAAGGTAATTAAGAAACAGTTTATTCACTACACTTGTACTGTTCACAATATATTTTTTAATGGAATTCCACCAGGCACCGACGATGAAAAGTATAGAAACTACGTAGGTATTTAGTTGCCAAAATGTGATATGTAACAAACCTAAACCAACCGGATGTTTCCGATCCCGAGCATCGTTGTTTTGATTAGAAATGGGAAAAACATTTAAATTTGCATATCCCAGGATCAAACCCGCAACCTCATGTAGTCAACGCTATCACTTACCAGTAGACCGCAAAGTCGATATCGAATGAGATAAAAATGAAATGGATGGCTGCTTTAATGACATGGTTGATTAACCGGTGAAACGGCTTTTAGTTAGGTGTAGAGCACAAAGACCGTTTAATAGAGCTGTCAGATGTTAATGGTGCGTGATTACCATTCATTTGTATCATTACACTCGTTTAATTTAGATGCTGTAAAGCCTAGTTTACACTACGACACTAACATACACTAAGCCTATACTGTGTATATATATACTTGCAGCCGTGTTTGAAATTTTTACTAATGCGAATATAAGTTTGTTACATTTTCACGCGAAAAGTACTTAAGGGGCCATATACGCTAAAATACGTCAGCAGTTTAATGTTTTTGTCATACAAAGCAATCATGGATCTTGCTGACAAAATACACAAGGTTAACATGAATATGCTTTATAAGACTAGTGTTTCCAAATCACGATTCATTTCACTTTGCTCGATAGAAAAAAATCAAAAAGTTAACCCTTTTTTGAAAGCAAAACCCAACTGTCTACTTCAATTATGAAAATATCGACACCAGATTTAACATAAACATAGATAAGTACTATACCTAAAAGATAAGTGTATCAGTTTTTATAGTTTTTTTCAAATTACTTTTATAGTTTCAAAAATAGGGATTTGTCGCTTAAGACGTTTACTTTAGAGCGCCATTGTTCATAGTAATCACGGAACGGAGGAGTGCTGTGATTGGCTCTTCTGGCTGACTGAGTATGGGGCCTTAATAATTATGATTTTTTATTATCATACTAGCTGACCCGGCAGACGTTGTTCTGCTATATTTTGAATGTGATTTGAGTAAAAAAATTAGGGTGAGTAACCCTCATCACTTAGGTGTATGAAAAATAGATTCCTAGATCTACTCAATATGCTCACAAAATTTCATGAGAATCGGTCAAGCCATTTCGGAGGAGTTCAATCACGCACACCGTGACACGAGAATTTTATATAGGTACGTATTAGATTAACTTATATTCGAAGCCGTGAGTAAAAGCTAGTATATAATAAATGAATGTGTTTTGTGGGATCGTGGTCTAATGTATGTGTGGCCATTGCGGAATCATGAGCTGCCTTTCGAAAAAATAATAAACAAAACGCGAAGTTGTAATGATATTGAAATTACAATTTGTTAATATTACTTGGACTTTTCACATGTTATTGTTATTTTCTTTTAGCCAACCGGTTCCGCTGTATAAACATCGTCAGGGTTGTTACGACATTAATTTTTAATAACTAGCTTCCTCCCGCGACTCCGTCCGCGCGGATGTCGGTCTTCGCGTGATAAAACTGAAAAATTAAGATTTTTTTTAAGTCGCCTCTGTGGTCTAGCGGTCCGGGTGTTGGACTTGACAGTATGAGGTCCCGGGCTCGAATCCCGGGTCGGCCAACAAAAAAGAAAATTGGATTTTTCCAATTTTCTAATACAAAAAAAATGTTGGTCGGGATTGGAAATGTGCTCGGTTGGCGATAGGCTTGCCACCTATCATATTGTGGGACTTAGTGTCTTCGGCTAGTCGTGTGTGCCCTGGTTGTGCCTCTGCCTACCTCTTCGGGGATATGGGTGTGAAGATACTTTTTTTTTAATTTTTTGTCTACGTATTTTTCCAGGATAAAAGTATCCCATTTTATGCCCAGGATAATGAGGTATAATTATACCACGTTTCATCGAAATCAAACCATTATTTTTACGTGATGCCTGAACATACATACAGACAGACAGACAGACAAAAATGTTTTTAATTACATATTTGGGTTTGGTATCGATCCAGTAACACCCCTTGCTATTTATTTTTTCAATATTTTCAATGTACAGAATTGACCCTTCTACGGATTTATTTTTTATTATATGTATAGATGTATGTATGTATATTAAAAAATGCATGTATGTTGTACAAAGTGATATTAATAAATTGTGTCTAATAGGGAATTCGACCAAAAGCCGACGATAAGAAGTATAAGCATTATAGACGGTAATTTTACTGCGCTTAAGTTATTTCTTTTGTGTAAAGTTGCCATAGTAAATGCAATTAATTTTTATTTTCGAAGTGAAAACTGCTTTAGCGGTGTTGCGCACTTTTTTTGGAATGGGTAAAAACTTCTAAACTGGCGTCAGGACACGTGACCTGATCGAAAATTCATAAGACGGCGCAGGACATTTGCGCGAATGTTCGTGTTGTCATGTTTGTGTACGATAGCGCAATAAATGAATATTGTAGTCTGCCATATAAATGATAGTACTTTCATACTGATTCCAAAATATCAAAAATGCACAAAGTTAATATTCAAGTTTTTACTTCTACCGGCACTCCCGGAATGCAAGCCGTCGTTTTTTTTAATATGATGCCGTCGAGTATTATGAGGTCAAGGTAGTGGGTGTAAATGATATTGCCCTCGCTACCCTGCTGTGTTTATTATAATTTTATAGCCTATGAAAATTTACAGATCAACTCCAATAAACTATGCACATCTAAAAGTCATAAACTTTATATTTAGGGCCGCTACACACATTCGAAAGAACGGAATTCCGATTCGAAAAAAAATCAAACATACATCAATAATTTGCAAATTCAATGTTTTTTAAGATATTTGATATTTTCCATCGTCGGCGCTTGGTAAAACTTCCATATATTCATATTTTTAAAAAAAGAAACACTTGTACTTTCTTTCTTTAAAAATATGAGTTTTTTGAGATATTAGAAGGCAAACAAGCAGACGGAAAAGTGGTAATGGTGCGATGCACATCTGTAGCCTGTATTTTACGCTTCCAGCAAAAGTCAGTTTACCGGCTACCTTACCCTCTGAACCGAAACACGTCAACGGTAAGTACTGAGGTTATGGCGGCAGAAATAGCTATGGTGGTGGTACCAATCCGCGCAAGTCGCTGCTAAACTACCGCACAGTCAGATGACACTCTGCTAGTAGCAATAAGCCTATACTCGACTTTTACTAGCTGTCTGTCAGGAAGGCAGATGATCTATTCTGCAAAGTAGCCCGGACCAACACGGGGGAGATTTCATATATTTTTTTTTTATGTTATAGGAAGGCAAACAAGCAGACGGATTTCCTGATGGTTAGAAATTCACGCCGCCTAGAGACACCAAAGATGGTAATGGTGCGTTGCCAACTTGAGTTCAGGATATTAGACCTCGAGCAAAAGTAAGTTTACCGGCTACCTTACTCTCCGAACCGGAACACGTCATGACGTTATGGCGGCAGGAATACATGTCATATTATATGACATTTCGTTTAGATTTTGAGTTTCGAATTTCGGACTGGATTGGATTAATATGGATGAAGCTACTAAGGCAAAATAGGTGCTTAGTTAGGAGATAAGCAGTGACGTCCAATTCCATGAACATAACAAACATGCGGTATTTAGGGTTGTCACCTGTCTGGTTTTAGGATTTCGCTTAGTTTAGAAGGTCTTTATAGGTTTTGTTAATGATTATTTAAATTAAATCAAGATTAATTGAAAACTTAACAATTTTGTAGAATACTAGCTGTTACCCGCGGCGTTACCCGCGCCTTTATTTGTCCCACAGGAACAATGTTTCAAAAACTATTTTATTTGTTAATCCAAATTACCCTCTATGTGTGTGGTAAATTTCATGAATATCTTTTCAGCAGGTTTTACGTGAAAGAGTAACAAAAAACAAATATACAAACTTTCGCATTTATAATATTCATAGGATTTCTTTAAAAGATTTAGTTTTATTACCGTTTTATTATATGGATAGCTATGTAAATTGTAAATAATTTATGACATTATGAATAAATTAATCACATTTATTAGATATTAATGAATGTATTAGTTTAGTAATTAATTACAAATTAATATATTATTAAGTATCAAGTTTCATTATACATTTCCGAATGTTAGCGTAAACGTTCATCGCAGGATAGTCGCTATGCTTAGGTTCGAATCTAAACATGGGAAGGCATTTGTTTATTGAACACTAGCAGTTTCACCCAGCTTCGCCCGCGTAACTTGGGTTTTACTGCACCGATTTTGATGAAACAAAGCTTATATAAGGGATAATCTAGCATTCTAAGGGTGAAAGAATTTTTGAAATCGGTGATAGAGTATATTTTTATAATGTAGTCAATGATAGTTTGCGTGTTTGCATGTTTCAGTTTTGCTTTCCATCTGTAATTGGCAATCGTATTAGATAAGATAGCGAACAAGGAGACAACTCTGATGGCAAGGGGCAACCGTCGTTAAGTACTAGGGTTGTCAACATTTCCGCTATATGCCCATGTACCATTTCATGACCGCTTCGTTGGTCGAGTGGTTAGCGTACTCGCCTAGCTGCATCGACGAATCGCGAGGCTCGGATTCGATTCCCGACGAGGGCAGGCATTAGTGTGATGAACATTTAGATGTCTGCATTTCCGGGTCTGGGTGTTTATTAAATTTATTATGGTATCTATTTAAATATTTCTGTGTAATAGTATCGTTGACTAGCACCCATAACATAAGCATATAATTTGCTTACTTTGGGGTTAGATTCAATTTGTGTGATTTGTGCAGGGATATTTATTTATTGTATGTGCCGGACGCTAAATATTCTACTTTTCGGAATGTATGCGTATACACATCAAATTTTGTTCTTAAAAATATTCTTTAAAAGAGTCAAATCTCGTGTAAAATACTAATAGTATTCTGAAAAATGAAAACTAATTAATATAGAAAAAAGTATTAGTTACCTGTTACACCATTATTTTAGTAGGAAATAGTGACTTTTATTATTATAAATTTTATTTCACTTCTCATTTTGCTGTACAATAAAATCCTACAGAACAAAATTAGTTAGACCCTTCTTTTTACATCCTTGTCCCGCATACTTTTGATTTGAAATAAAAAATAACTGTCTCGTCGGTATCTTATGACTGGGATCATATGCTGCATGTGCAAGTCTACCGACTACCCTACTCTCATTGGCGAACATTGAGACCTGAAATTGAAAAATATGAAAATGTTTGACATTAGCAATTCAGGTGATAGCCCTAATATTAAACATTTTGCATGACGCATCCGCCATATGTCTCAGTTTCCTTGGAATCGCCAACACAGGATTTCTATATATAGTATGAATTATAATATTACAAGTAACACTGATATCTCTTTTGTCGTCTGTGATAAAACATTCTGTTTTATACTGATATCTTAACATACTATAAACAAAGGATTGTCTTGAACACAAAAAAAATATAATGCGTTAGTTTTTACTATATGCTGAAAAAAAATAACCTAACACTAAAAGAAGAAACTATTTGCCAATATGAAAGCGAAATTGGTGGATGTTATTTTCTAGCGAGCTGTCATATCAATTACCACATCCCTTCACGATTTTTTTTTATGACATTGGAAGGCAAACAAGCAGACGGATTTCCTGATGGTAAGAAATTCCCGCCGCCTAGAGACACCAAAGGTGGCAATGGTGCGTTGCCAACCAGAGGCCGGGATGTTAGGCCTCGAGCAAAAATAAGTTTACCGGCTACCTTACCCTCCGAACCGGATCACGTCATAACGTTATGGCGGCAGGAACAAGTAAGGCGGTGAGTTGTTGCGAAACTCTACCACCTAGTAAAATGTCACGGTGTTAGTGACGGTAAGCCTATGCTCGCCTTTTACGAGCTGCCTGGCACAGGAAGGCTAGTGATCTATTCTACAAAGGAGCCCGGACCAACTCGGGGAGAACATTAAAATAATTATTATCTTACACGTATTTCTGAATAGGTAGGAGCAACAAGTTACCCACGGTTAGCTTTAATCCCACAATATGATGGTGGCAAACCTATTGCCGATAAGCACTTTATCTTTGGCAACGTTGATTTTATTGAACAGTTGTAAACATATTTTTGACTTGCCCGACCCTGAAATCGAATCCTGGAGCTCATTCAGTCAACGTTAACAACGGACATCTGCACCACAGAGACGAATTGCTAGACATATATTGCTCATAATAGCAACTAACACCAAGTCTTGGTTTCGTCCTAGCTTTAGTTATATAAGTTCGGAGACACTTGCACAATATGCAAAACATCGCCCCAGTACGGCAATGCACCTGTAACATCTGTGGTGTCTATAGTCCACGTTTCTCTTACCATCAAAAGAGTCGTGTGCATGATAGCTGATCTCTCTCACATAAAAAAAAACCTTGTCTTGTTCTTGCTACATCAGAAGACTAAAACTGCAGGACCAACTAGGTGGTAGAGTCCTGCAACGACTCGCCCGGACATACAGGCACCACCGCCTTACCTATTCCTTCCGCGAAATGACCATGCTCGTTATTGTCGTGTTTCGGTTGGAGGGTCGGGTAGCCGGCTTACTTACGCAGGAGGCTGATCATCCTGGCCTCAGGTAGACAACGCACCATTAGGTACCACATTTGGTGTCTATAGCCGACGGCATTTCTTACCATCAGGAAATCCGTCTGCTTGTTGTCCTTATAACATAAAAAAAACAAGATAAATAGGCCTAATCCAATTTAGTAGGGTTACACTTAAATCTCAATAACATGCGAATTGGAATCGTATATGTCATTTGAGGTAGTTTTGAACACAGTTTTTGCGGATTATTAACATTTAGTTACAAATAAATCCAATAAAATAATTTATTGGTTACTATTAACTAAATGTTAATAATTAGGCAATATTGTGTTAAATTGTACTTAAAATACTCGATTCCAATTTCTAATCTATCTAGCTTCGAGAGTAACACTATAGCCGTCTAGTTTATTAAATTACTAGCTGCGCCCCGCGGTTTCACCCGCGTAAGTCCCAATCCCGCGGGAACTCCGGGATAAAAAGTAGCCTATATGTTATTCTGGGTCTTCAGCTACCTACATACCAAATTTCATCGTAATCGGCTTTGTAGTTTTTGCGTGAAAGAGTAACAGACATCCATACATCCATACATACAAACTTTCGCATTTATAATATTAATAGGATTCTACTAACTAGCGGCCCGCCCCGGCTTCGCATGGGTATAAAATATACATATAAAGTTACACTTTATCTTTAAAAAACGCATCATAATCCGTTGCGTAGTTTAAAAGATTTTAACATACAAAGCGACAGAGAAAGCGACTTTGTTTTATACTATATAGTGATGATGGAGTTGACACATTCCTACGCTGAAAGTCTAAACTAGATTCCCCTAACCTGAAACTGATATCCGTCTGCACGTTACCGACCGTTAACACGAACCGACCCATCTCATGCTGACCTTCCATCCATTTAAAATAGATTACAGCGGTGCGTAGGCGAACCGTTCTGACTATTGTACTGTTTGATTTTGTTACACACAAGTTATTGTCCGCGGCTTTGCCCGGATATATCGGAATAAAAGTGGTATATTTCCTTATATCTTCTATTTTTAATCTGTTTCATTAAAATCTGTTCAGCCGTTTTAAGAAAATGTAAATATAACTAAACTTTAATGCTTTCGCATTTATTGCAATTGACATATCAGTCGACTGATATTTGGATAAAAACAGTCTGTCTTTCGCAACGAGCTAATCTATTTCTATGCTAAAATTAATTAAAATTGGTTTATCCGTTTTGATGTGAATACGTTAGGTACAATTTTTTAAGCTTTTATTTATTTAATAATGGAAAGACCTTTAGTCTATTTGATTGTGAAATATTTTGTCATTACTCCATTGAAATTTTGAATATTTTGAGGTTAGCTTTTCGAAGATATTGTAATTTCGTTTTAATAAAAATTCGTGTTCAAAAAAGTGTCTCCGAAGACTACCTCTTCGTAGAGGTATTGTTAAAGTACCCTTAATTACCCAAAGGTCCACCAATGTGATATTTTTTATAAGTTTGTTTTAAATGAATAAACTCCGAAATTGCTGGACCGATTTCAAAAATTCTTTCACCTTTAGAATGCTAGATTATCCCTGAGTGACATAGGCTTTGTTTCATCAAAATCGATGCAGAAGGAGTCAAGTTACGCAGCCGAAGCTACGTTAATAAATACTACTTGTAGTACTATTGCTCCTAGACTCGGAGACCCCTTTAAAATATGTTTATGGCATTGCGTTCCTCACGCAATAAGTATTTCCTACCTATCAGTGGCTAGTTTACTGGCTCAATACCGTTATTTCATGCGACAGTTAAGGTCAACGGGATTTCGAAGACAATAAAGCCTATTTCCCACATCTGCGGGCTTACGATACATTTTTTTATTACTTATCGACCTTATCGTGGATAAAGTGACATCATTTTGCTTATTAGTTTTTTTATAACTTAGGAAGAAAATAAATTAAATTAAATTCCGTATGTTAATTTGTTAGCTATTGTAATAAGTTATATTTGTGGCCAGTGTTTCGTTTAATATGCTGCCGTCTCGACATGCCCTGTAATATAATAAATAAATACATATTAAATTTAAAGCACTAGCCAAACTTTAAGAAACGGTTCTGAATCGTATATGACAGGGCTTCCCAAACTTATCTGTACAGTGACGCCTTTTGGTCGTGCTATTTTTTAACGACGCCCCTTAACCCACTCAATTTCTGAAGTGGGGGGGAGGGATTCTCTGAATTTAAACTTACCATTTCTATAGTGTAGTATAAAAATAGTGCTTGTACAGCACTATTTTTTATGACTCCTCTTAACCTTGCCCGCAACCCGTAAACCAAAAAAAGTTACCACTAATATATATATAACTGACTCGACCCGGTAACATTGACACGCGACGTCCCTGGGACTATGCCACGACGCCCCAGGGCTTCGCGAAGCACAGTTTGGAAAGCCCTGGTCTGTGTTATGACACCTAACCTCAACACAAAAAAAATCACAAAACGTCGCAAGCGGTCGACGGTCCGAAGGGTCGGGTCGACGAAGGATCCTTTTCCACCCGGCGCCTAATACCGAGCAATTTCACTGCAAACAAAAAAGTATCTTCACGCCCATATCCCCGAAGGGGTAGGCAGAGGCACAACCAGGGCACCCACGACTAGCCGAAGATACTAAGTCCCACAATGTGATAGGTGGCAATCCTATCGCCAAACGGGCACATATCCTATCCCGAGCAACATTTTTTTTAAATTAGAAAATCGGAAAAACCGAATTTTCTTTGTTGCCCGACCCGGGATTCGAACCCGGGACCTCATGAAGTCAAGTCCAACAACTGAACCGCTAGACCACAGAGGCGATTACTGCAAACAACCCACCCAGAAACCAATACGCCTCACCAAGTTGAGGTTTGGTTTCCCGAGAGACAGCCCTTGTCGCTGACGTTATAGGGAACTGTCCATTTAAATAATGATATCTCGGGCTGAGCACTCTTCTCGCCCATGAAGTACGGTGAGGTAATAACCATAAAAAACTGACGTGTATACCTCTGAATACTGTTATCTCTCCCACTGTTTGCAGTATTCTGTAAATTTATTTCCCGAATACGTCATCTTCTAAATTGTGTCTGACTCCTAGCATGACTAAAGTATATTCCTCGACGTATGATTAATATTGTACTCATTGCCAGTATTATTCATTACCCTTTATGAAATCGTGAAGAGTTTACGAAGAAAGTGTTTGCTTAGACACATTTTAAGTAAATAACTTGGCGCAGAAAACCGACACTGACTTTGGTTTGAATAAGTAAATAATCTTCACAAAAGTCTTGTATTTTTCTCGGTTTTCCTGGGATTCCATCATCAGATTCCAACTTGGTGTCACTGGATCAACTCGGAAGTACACTTTTCAATAAATATTAAATCGGTTGAAAAATGGCGGAGACATCTATAAACATACATAAGAAAATGTGTATAGAGGTCGATAATCAAGATCTATCCTTAATTTTTTTAAGTCTGTTAAGCATTGCAAATATCGACTTAAACTTTAAGAAAAATACACATGATCAAGTCCTAATTTTTAACAATTTGTACGTATTAATTATTATTCTACAATTCGGACGTCTCATCTAATCAAAAACTATTAAAATCGGTCCAGCAGTTGACCCTTTATCAGATTGCTGTGCATACCTATATAATTCAAAAAACGCTTGGATTTTGATATTTTTTTATAGCACCACCTCTGTTACATGACCAAATTGTGCATGTTTCAGAGGTTGAGCTATAATCTATCCTTAACTAAGAGTCATCAAAATACAATCGAATTTAGCCGAGTAATCGCGCAAAAAACCATAAAACTTTGGAATTATGAACCTCATTCTGTTGACAAAACGTAATTACTAGCAAGGACAAATTTTATAGGATACTCAGAATAGATACGCTACGCGAAAATTAGGTTAAGTCTATTACTTAGTGTTAACAAGGTAAAACATTGTGTGGTTAATGTGGTTATGCTGTCACTTACCGTTTTCCGAGTTACTTGAGATATGTATAGTCTAAGATCCGAGCATAAATCGACCTTAATTGAGCTGATAAAAGGATGAAACATATTTTTTAATAAATTTAGTACTTAGAAAACATGTTAAAAATTGGTTTTCTAAAAATTCTGAACGGATTTTTTTTACTTTAAAAAAGTGTTTTTTATCTAGTGTTGCAATATTAAGATGACAAAATTTTGTCCTGACCTAATATGTAAGACGTGTAAAATGTGCAAAAATTGCCTGTTATTTGCCATATTTGCCAGGTATTTAAAAAGGTATGTCCATGCCTGTTATTATCATTTGATTGGATATAAAAAAAATATGTGAACAAACGGGCTGTTTTATTTCGAAGTTGCTTCCACTCTCTGCTTCGCCCGTGTGCTATAGTATATTTTTTAAGAATTGTAGACTTAGTTTTATTCTGATATGTGAGCTATATTCCTGTTAAATTTTATCTAAATCTCTTTAATAGATTTTGTGTAAAAGTACTCTTTTACTTAAAAGTACTTTTACAAACATTCATTATTTCTCACTAACTTTCACATTTATAATATCAGTAGGGTTAAGATTAGGATGCGTTGGTATTAAGGCTGTCTGCAAAAATTCGGAATCACGAAAAATCATTAGATATTTAAAAAAATCAAAAATGTTCTGTATATTTTTATTAGGCAGCGCATTTTTAATATGATTCCTAATGTACTAATCTATATATATAAAAATCAATTGCTGTTCGTTAGTCTCGCTAAAACTCGAGAACCGCTGAACCGATTTGGCTACTTTTGGTTTTGAATTATTTGTAGAAGTCCAGGGAAGGTTTAAAAGGTGAGAAATAAGGAAAAACTGCGAGGAAACTAGGAAAACCAACATTTAAAATTTTCCCATACAAACGGAGCGGGTGGAACGAAGTTCGCCGGGACAGCTAGTTTTATTATAAAATATGTAGTCGGTGAATGGCAAAAAAAAATAATGTACTTTTTTCAGCGTGCTCGAAGAAGTCTAACGATAATTGTATGATTTATAATGATCTTTCTCTGCGTGTGCGAATACCGTCGTAATTAAAAATACTGAGTTATAAATAGCTGACCTGATACGTTCGCTTCAGATTTTTGCGATGAATAGTTTTAAACTAGCTCACTTGTGAATTTTTGCTTTGATTGTTTCAAATTCCATCATGTTAATTGAAAGATTCTACTATTTGAACTAAAAAAAAATATCTTCACGCTTATTTCTCCAAAAACATAGGCAGTAAGTCCCATAATGTGATAGATTGCAAGCCTGTCGCCAACCGGGCACATATCTAATGTCGGGTGACGTTGTTTTCATCATATTTGATATTTTCCATCGTCGGCCCTTGGTAAAACTTTCAAATATTAATATCATTAAATGAAAAAAAAACTCTTGTACTGTTTTACGTATCACTTATAATTTATTATTTTGTTTTAAGTTTTAGCCCTGATGATTCTATATAAGCGAAACTGGTAAGCTATTTACAAAATAATAAATTGTAAGTGACTCAGTAACAGTACAAGTGTTTCTTATTTAAATTATATGAAGAGTGGTTTTTATCAACAAATTAAAAGAAAACAGTGTATTCATTTTTTGTTTTCCGACCCGTTATCTCGCTAGACTACAAAGTCTGACTACCTAATTTATAGAGTATCCTGCTCATTCGCAATCTGATGATGTAGAAATAAAGTGTTCACTTTTAACCAGGCTTTAACTATTTTAAAAAAAAGTGTCTTTCTTAAAAAAAAGTTGTTTAAGTATGCTTGCTGAGTAGCAAATAGTTGATCCATTTTCAATTTTAAAAAAGCAACCACAGTGCGTATATGCGCTTAGGTAGTGGTAGATACGCAGAAGTGGTCATTTTTTTGGAATGACTAATATTTTGCCAACTTACCGTCACTATCACAGTGAAATCTGATTAGGTGGTAGAGTTTCGCAGAGACTCACCCGGATTGGTACCACCGCCTTATCTATTCCTGTCGTCATAACGTCTTGACGTGTTTGTATGGTAGCCGGTAAACTTACTTTTGCTCGAGGCCTAGCATCCCGGCCTCAGGTTGGCAACGCACCATTACCACCTTTGGTGTCTCTAGGCGACGGTACTTTCTTACCATCAGGAAATCCGTCTGCTTGTTTGCCTTCCAATATCATAAAAAACCTCGCGGTTTTGCAACTTCACCGGGCTTTAAATGTTCTCATACACCTTACATGTTCGTATAAATCCTACAATTTCAAGGACTTACCGTCTCACCTCCATCCTGTGGACAAAGCCGTCCCCCCTCAAACCATGTGCTTCATCCTGAATAATGAATGCGAAAAACAAGACGTCTGGAGTTCATCCGCACTTCCTTACATGTTGGTTTTAATACACCTCGCTTATTACGTCGAGACTTGCGACATTCCGGCTCATCTTTGAGATGTAAGAATGATAGGGTTGCTACTTTTTGGAATTTAATTCGACGCAATGTATTTTCCGTATGTTGATTCCGGAATAACATAAAAAATAGAGACTATTTACCTAATTTAATGAAGCTTTTAGAGTCACCATGGAATTAGTCATGAGAGTTTTCATCCCATTTTCAGCTGGCAACTATTTTTTTCTTCTTGACTAATTTATATTACTTTACTTGACATCTATCGGCGATGAAGAAATTTATCTTGTATCAAACTAGCAATGTTTGCCTTCCAAGATTTATACAGAAACAGAAAGATAAATGAATATTCACCAGACATATTATATTGAATGACGAAGGGAGGCATTTTTTTTTACAAACAATTGTGGTTTTTAAATTCTATTCCAGCTTAATATTGTATTATGTGTATTGCTAGTAAATAGATTTAAAAAATGCTCTCTTCATACAAACATGCCCGTTTCGGGGACTAAATATTTCAATATTTGTAAGTGTTTTTTTTGTTAAATTTACATGGTGCTAATGTAGGGCAGTAGCTTTAATTAAATTTTATTGCTTCTGATGCCAAGTTGTACAGATGTTTGATATTTAATATCAGGGATTAATAGGTTTTAAGCAGTACAGTTGTTTTTTTATAAAACTTTTAACAAAAAAACCTTTGAAGACTATCACTAACTTCCTACTATTAATATTACAAAAATAATAACAATAAAATTTCGGTTGCCTTGTGATCCGGTGATGGAGTTATTTTGGCCGAGATTCGGTGAATCCTCGGTTAGTGATAGTTTTGCCACTTATCCCAAATTAGGATGAAACTTCAGCTAGTCATGGGTTCCTTAGTTGTACTTTTGGCAACCTCTTTTGGAACACTGGCGTCAAGATAATTACTTTCTTACAAAACTTAAAAATCACGCGACATATCGTTATTACGTGGTGACAGCCCTAAAAATCACTGCGTTTTCTTTCCTTGTCTACCTCATAACTTATCATATTTCCATTTCTGTCTCATTGACTCAAGAGTCCCTGAGTCAGACGCTCCTGTTATCCTGCCCGGGGCGTCACACCAACTGCTCAAAGGGCTCTTGTCTGTTGTTTTACCTTTAAGAGATGAAATAACTTTGCTAAAATTATCTGGTCTAAATTTGATCTGGAATTTAAACGTTTACATTTGCAACGGAAATCATAATTTTCTGGAGACGTGTTGATGTGAATTATATACGGTTGTGTTATTTAAAAGTAGAAGTTTCACGCAGCTTCGCCTGCATAACTTGGATTTTATTGCACCGGCTTTGATGAAACAAAGCCTCAGGAATAATGTAGCATTCTAAGGGTGAAAGAATTTTTGAAATCGGTCCAGCAGTTTCGGAGCCTATTCATTTCAAACAAACAAAAAATAAAATATTTCCTCTTTATAATATTAGTATAGAAGTATAGACAAAGAATGTACACCAGTATTTCTTTCACACCTACGCATTATAACTAAAACTGCTATAGCAACCGCTTAAAAGTCAGTGCTCGTCACTGTCGTTTGGCAGCCGGGAGATTAGGAGCTGGTAAACGTATTCGCTTAAAAAGTCTCAACTAACAGATGACGTGTACTTTTTTCTTATCTAGATAACCATTTGTTTTACTTGCAGGTCTCAAAAATTTGCACCAACCGGTCTTATTAACTTACACTACAGATACTAAGACCGGTTTGTGCTTATTATATGCTTGTTCTGTATGTTACTTAACGATATACAGAAATGCTTAGATATATGAAAGGGCTAATAAACTTTAATAAATTCATTTGCAATTATGAACTCATTTAATTATACAAAACTCTAGCTATAGCATAGCTTGCTGATTACGTCGATATAACTATCGGCAAGAACGGAAAGCAATCGTCAGCGATTGAAGAAAGGGTGTAAGTTAAAATTGTATCTACGGTGAAATTATTTCTTTGTGGAAATTTTGTGAAAATCCAGACCCAAAGGCACAGATATAGATGTTGTTTTAACAAATACTTAACCGTGTTGGGACTTTAGCTATGTGAACCTTTCCAATTATGGGACTTATAATTTCATTTACGTCAAACCCATCAAGCCTCAAAACGTATATTATCATGTGACCCAAATTATATATACCCCAAATCACTTGAAAATTTAGGGATATCGAAAACTTAAGAGACCAGTTGGGCTTTTAGGAAACTCGATTACCCAGTACAAATCGTATTCAAACTTTTTAACGTTGATATATATTAATATTATAAAGGGTTAAAGTTTACAACGTTTATAGAAGGTAGTCTTCGAAAATTCTGATCAGATCATGAAATTTCTTTTACCAACAAAAGGCTATATTGTTCAGAATTAAGACATATTTTTGTTATGGTTAAACAAAATATTTTGTAAAAAAATACTGATACGTAAGTTGAGTTGGAGCAAAGCGTATCGTGATATTATTTGCCCAACGAAGTGGCTGGGTCAGCTAGTAATCAATATGGAGACATCTTGGAGGTCACGACATTGCGTAAGCCAGTCCACAATCATTCTTTAGGAGTACTTACGTCTGCAGCTAATACAATTACTCTGTCAGCGTAGGTGTAATGCGACTTATCTGAAAAATGCTTACTTTATCAGCATCACCTTCTCCTCTCGGACAAAATGTTTCAGAAATTTACATTAATTTTTAGACTGTGGTTCTAGATGGGTTAACGTTTTAGAACTGAACTTAAATAACTAAATGGGTTTTAAAGCTAAAAGGTACTTTTTTTTTACACAATTTAAAAAATTAGTTTATAGGCTCTGCTCCGAGTTTCACTAGAATAATAATGATGGAAAATGTTGTCAAGTTAATTTTCAGCTCTGGATATTTTAATATTTCTAATTAATCTTTTTTATGGAAAGGCAATTAACAGACTTAATATTATGAAATACATGGTAAATGTGCTCAAGGCCATGTGCCCACTACCGGTCGACAGCAAACAGTCTATTTAGAATAAGTTAAAAGTAGAAAATAGTTTTATTTTTTTCATTCAAAAAATGATTATTTACATTTAACCATTGTACTACTTTTGAAATCGCATTGTTCGTTTTGTCATTCATACCCAGTTGTCTTTTCAATTTAAATATTATAAGTGTCATCCGCTAACAATACGATTTCATGTTTGTCTCTTACATAATATGAAGGTAAGTCATTAATATAGATAAGGATCAAAAATGGTCCTAGAATGGAGCCCTGGGGGACACCAATGTTGGGTTGTATCATTAATACTGACTTTCGAACGAAATCAAACACATAGACCCTGATTGCACAGAAGTCCGTCAGTTGAACATTTATTTATTTTTATGCACTAATACTGCCAAAAGAATGACTTAATGCCATACATTCTCTACAAAGATAGTGTCAAGAGTCTCCAAAAACGCTGTGTGTATAAAAATGAAACGAATGTGGTGGAAGCTCCGGTCTGCAAGAGATCCTTGAGACGATCGGCACTTAATACTTTTTAAGTGCCGATCGTCACATGCCCTCCCATGTGCAAGGTCATGTCGTGAAGATATATTATGTATGTATGTATGTATACTACATAAATCGCTATCAGTCAACCAGAAGGCAGAGCCCAGATGTTTATGGACCTGAATCAGAGGTCCGCCGGTCATACTTTCTTAACATGCGTAGTGACACCCCCTGAATACGCATCGTATCAAATTCCTAATACATAATTCATAGAAGTATCAACAATAACATATTCACTTCCAATAACGTAACACAAATCGTGTGACATTCCTCGCTCAGCACGAATGAAATATGTGGCTTCTTTACGCGAGTTTTATATATGTGTGAAGAAAATAATTTGAATTGGTGTCTATATTGCGGAGTTTTGAATGGTTTAACTAAAAGAGAAAAAATCCTACACTTGCACTTTAAAATTATCATCTTTTTACTGAAGAAATGAAGGATTTTTTAAACAAGTTAACGAATCTGTACCTACCCCTTACGGTAACAATATTTCTATCTTTTGTAGCACAATTATAGGATTTTTAAAGGACGTGACGCCTCTAACATCACGGTTGTCTCTTTCCATCAGTAAGTTACTCCGGAATCTCAATTTCATGCAAATTAGAAATTGAAATTAGATTCCAAAATCCAATTTGTATGATATCGACACTTAAAGCAACCCTACAAGAAATGGTTTTTAATATACTACACTCCTCTAATAACAATAGTTAAAAAGAAAAGATTTTATCTGTTTATACGTAATCAACGACGAAACATCATCATTCGCAAGTAACATATTGTTTGTAAAGATCTGTTGAGTAATGAAAATTTGTGAATGAGATAGTAACGCACCAGTAACATATATATGTTAAGAGGCGACGCTTTACTCTTAACATTAGTGGAGAAGTCTGGGTAGCCGCCTTTATACTTTTTATCTTAAAACAATAAAATGTGAATAACCCAATTTTGATGTCAACGATTGTTCAAACTATTAGTAAGTTCCCATATATCCCCGAAGAGGTAGGCATAGGCAAAACCAGGGCATCCCCGATTTCACAAAGTTACTTTTAGAACCACTATTCACATCCCATCCTGAGAAACGTTGATTTTAAATATCACACTGAAATCTAACCAAAAAGTACATAACTCAGTTTTAATATCAAAGTCCTTAAAATTACAGAGAAATTCTCATTTCATTTAGAACTTACTAAGTTTACACTGGAATAAGTTATTAGTTAAAGAAAGTGGGGTCGAACGCGCCGGTCGCTCGGTTGAACTGGAAACAATCTCCGTTCGACCGGTTTGACCACCGCGAATCCTGCATATAAAGCACTTGTTCCATAATATTGCAAATATAGCTTTGATTTTTAGTACCTATAGCTTCGTCTCAATTAAAACTTTATTTAAAATTTGTGCGTCACCTGTTGACAAATATGTTTCGCAAGATATGGAAAGTCTAACACCTTTTATGTACCCACATTTTGCAATTTTTTTTTAAATAAAAAAAAAAGTTTACATTGCTAAAAGATAAAAATCTGGAATGACTATTACACACACGCACACCTACACGTACACACACACACACACACACGCGTACACTCGCTCGCACGCGGACTTATACACGCACACCTTCACGCACACTTATACACGCACACCTTCACGCGCGCCGATCCCCTTGTCTTAAATACCATCCAAGCATAAATAAAAAAAATCATAAAAATCGGTTGCCGAAAAAGCTGTTTCGAACGAATTCGACCACAACAGTAAGATTTTTTCACCGGTTCTGTACTAACAGTTCCGGCAAACTTCGTTCATCCCCTTTAGTTTGTAAGGAATACATTGAAAAGTTGTTTTTCTTAGTTTTAAGCTACATCCACATTAATTTTTAGTCAAATTGGTTCAGCCGTTCTTCAGTTATAGTGTAACTAACACGTCATTTTTTTTGTATATATAGCACATGCTATTTATTGAAAGATATTTTTATTTGATAGCATCGATGTTGTCGTGGAACCGATACCTAATGAGACTATCAATAACGTACCGTCAGAATAAAAGCTACATTTTATAGTTGGATCTGGTGGAATTAACATATGATTATCATATCCCATATATTTTATCATTAAAATTGTCTATCTGGGTTATAAATATGCATAGATAATAATTATAAATGTTTTAACACGTGTTCTATTGAATGCATTTGAGTTATGGTTATAAAAGTTTGTCATTTATATTTTCAATGTCGGCATTTGGTGACGCTCCATCAGTCTACTACTTCTACTATTTGTACTTCTGCTACTGTCTTAGCAGCTTTTACCAGCTATCACTTTGTGGAACTGAGTACCTTCGGCTAATCTAGGGTGTACTAGTTGTACATCTGCTTACTTCGGAAATAAGGGTGTAAAGTTCAAGTTGGCAGCGCACAATTAATATTTTTAAAAATTGTGTGTTTTGTAATTAGGAACTAGGAACGAGCCAAGTACCTACGAATTACCTTCCTGCCAATTTTTCGATGTTTCTGCCAATTTATCGATGTTTCTGCCAATTTGTCGATTTTTCTGCCGGTTTCTAGCGGTTAAAAGATACAACAATAAAAAAGACATCAGTTTGTCTATCATGACTGATGTGTATGTTAATGTATTTGCTGCCGTTACTTAAATAGTCATGGAAATCGACTACAAAAGGATGTTTACGTAATGGGCTTGTTTTACTTAGCATGTCTTTTAAGGGCACAGAGGGACCGCCGCTACCTTTGCCGTACATATAAGCTTATCTTCTAATGCACTATGTGTCTGTATTTGTACTGTAAACTTTTTTTATGTGGTAGTATCTTCACGCCTATATCCCCGAAGAGGTTGGCAGAGGCACAAAGGAGAAAAGAAATTCAAATAATTTTCCGGGTCGGGCCCCTTTGCAGAATAGACCATTTGTCTTCCTTCCAGGCAGCTCGTATAAGGCGAGCATAGGCTTACCGTCAATAACACCGTGACGTCTGACTAGGTGTTAGAGTTTCGCAGCGACTCACCCGTATTGGTACCACCGCCTTACCTATTCCTGCCGCCATAACGTCATGACGTGTTCCGGTTTGGAGGGTAAGGTAGCCGGTTAACTTACCTTTGCTCGAGGCCTAACATCCCAGCCTCAGGTTGGCAACGCACCATTACTAATTTGGTGTCCCATCCCATCCCATCAGGTAATCCATCTGCTTGTTTGCCTTCCATTATCATAAAAAAAATACGAGCACAAAAAAGACATTACTGCTTTCTCTATGTGCGCATCCTAGGCCTGTAAGTCGCAGTAACCCTTGATAGCGAAATCCGAACTCTCCAAAAAGAACAAAAAATACTTTAGTCGAAACCTACGTGAACGTTTTATTTAACCTTAGATTTCAACAAATAATATAACACTCCGCGATGATTTTGCAATAAGTAAACTCGAAGTTTTTATCGCAATCGAGATGTATATTTAACTGCGTTGTGTAACAGAAGCCAGGTGTGATTTTATTTTATATACAGATTTAAATCGAGTTGTAATAAGGAAACTTTAGTATTTTTCCGCCATTTAGGTTTAATTTTAGGTATTTATTCCGGATTTAATTTTAATTGTTCATATGTCCATCCAGGATTACCGACACTTGTGATTTAATAACAGTGTAACTGCAAAATACCGACTTTGATTCTAATAAGACATCTATGTACACAAAACTAAAGTATTTTTCTCGAATTCACAAGAATCCCGTCATCAGCCTCGTCAGCAAGTTTGTGGTAATGGGACCACCTTAAAAGTACCCTCTTTTAAATACAAAAATAGTTTTTAAAATTTGTTTAGAAATGACTAAGAAATTCGATTAAAATAAATAAAAAATATAGAAATAGAACGTTTTTTCTTTTCCTTTTTCTAAAGTCCGCGTCGGTTAAAATACACAGAAAGACATACATATCTTCACGCCAAGTCCCTTGCGACGTAGGCAGGTAGTATTGAGTGCAAAACGGCACGATCTAGGCAGACCTGCCTAACTTCCTCCACAGTCATTACCCTTTTCATACAAACACGCCAGTTTCATAGACTCTTGACACCACCTTTGATATGACTCAAGCGATTTAATCGTGGAATGTCAACCTAGATCTCCCCGGGTACCTACATCCATCCAAATTCGCATTGTATATCTGCTTCGTCAATCTTTTATCTGCCATTCTTTCTACATGTCCAAACCAGATGGTTCTTCTCATTTTAAATATAAGTCGGTTTAAAAGAAAAAATGTTATCAGCCTTCTGTTATAATATCCTTCCATCTTCAATCTTTATTTCCGTGTCGTCTGCGGGTTGCGGTTCGTCAACCTCTCAGGTTTAAATAAAGATTATTTCTTAAGTAATCTTCTTATAATAAAACTTATAAATGTAAGAGAATCCTCATTTAAATCCGATCGTAATAGTTATAAACGACGAAGTGGTTTAAATAAATTATGGACGACTTAAGTTATTTAGGAGAGCAGCTAGGCGAACATAGGCTTATCGTCACTAACAACGTGACATCTGACTAGGTGGTAGAGTTTCGCAGCACTCGCTTGAGCCTCGCTTTGTACCACCGCCTTACCTATTCCTGCCGCCATAATGTCAGTGCTTGCCGTTGACGTGTTCCGGTTCAGAGTGTAAGGTAGCCGGTAAACTTATTTTTGCTGGAGGTCTGACATCTCGGCCTCAGGTTGGCAATGCACCATTACCACCTTTGGTGCTAGGCGGCGTTAATTTCGTAATGGCTACCGACGAATATCTGATTTAAAATTTCTCAAACGAAACTTTGAAAACATAATTCATGGTAGTAATTATACACAAACTAAACTTATTATAGATGCATGCTATTTTTTTCAATTGAAACGAAAAAGAAAGAGATGGAACATTTTAGGCGTCTTAGATTAGCCCGGACATATCAACTTGTGTCTGTGTTGTGTGTGATAAATTAAGTCTTTTTAAACATCTTTATGTCAAACTTTCCCCCTTTTCTTTTCCCCCGTGTTGGTCCGGGCTCCTTTGCAGAATACACCCGTATTGGTCCGGGCTCATCACTAACACCGTGACATCTGACTAGGTGGTAGAGTTTAGCAGCGACTCGCCCGGATTGGTACCACTGCCTTACCTATTCCTGCCGCCTTAACGTCATGACGTGTTCCGGTTCAGAGGGTAAGGTAGTCGGTAAACTTACTTTTGCTCGAGGCCTAACATCCCGACCTCAGGTAGGCAACGCACCATTACCATCTTTGGTGCCTCTAGGCGGCGTGAATTTCTTACCATCAGGAAATCCGTCTGCTTGTTTGCCTTCCTATAACATAAAAAAACTGTTATGACCGCACTAAATATTTTTTGTCTCTTTTTATTACAATCGTTGAAAGAAACAGCGATAAGTTAAAATTAGTTCAATGGCTGCGCAACAAAAGGACCATTAATGTAGATAATCTTTTAGTGAAGTAAGTAAAAGCTTTGTAAGATTAAAATATATTTGAGTTAAAAACATACAGATGAAATTTATACACATTTTTTGTTAAGACTAGCCGACCCGGCGAATTTTTTATCGTGTGACATTAACAGCCACCAAAAGTTTGTATATAAAAAAAAACATAAATAAAGTATTGTTTTTCCTATTTTCCTTGCAACATACATTTTATAAAGAAAATTTGAACAGCGTCTTTTCTGGTATCTGGTTTGGCGCGGACAAGTCTTATATAATGGCTTTTCCATGAGCTATGAATATACTTGGAAGTTTGTAAGACTGTTTAGCATGATGTACCACACGCGACACGTAATGATGTCGTTAATTATTTAAATAAAATGCACATTTCCTTAGTACATTTACATAAATGCTTTTACTTTTGTTTATATACATAATATAGGCAATAATGCAAGTTTTAAACCATGTTAGTTTAAAACTTGCAGTACTTACTTACCGTGTTGTTCCGGGCTCCTTTGTAGAATACACCGTCAGCCTTCCTGTCAGGCGGCTTGTAAAGGGCGAACATAGGCATATCGTCACTAACAACGTGACATCTGACTAGGTGGTAGAGTTTCGCAGCACTCGCCTGAGCCTCGCTTTGTACCACCGCCTTACCTATTTCTGCCGCCATAATGTCAGTGCTTGCTGTTGACGTGTTCCGGTTCAGAGAGTAAGGTAGCCGGTAAACTTACTTTTGCTGGAAGTCTAACATCTCGGCCTCAGGTTGGCAACGCACCATTACCACCTTTGGTGCTAGGCGTCGTTAATTTCTTACCATCGGGAAATCCGTCTGCTTGTTTTCCTTCCAATATCATAACAAAAATTGAGATTTAAGTAATCTCTGTACAATAGTGGCGATTCTGCTGTGCACAGACTAATTTTAGATTAATGCTATGTATTTCAAACAAAACAAAAAAGATGAAACATTTTAGACATGTCAGATTATACCGGACATGTCAAATTTGGACGTTTTTAATCAAAGTTTTCTAAAGAATACATTAAACGTCTGTTTAAACATCGTATCACAAATCTGACAGTATTAAAAGTGTTTTGTCTCTTTCTATTACTTTCGTAGGAAGAGTAGCGATAGCTTAAAATTGGTTTAGTGTGTGCACAATAAATGTACCACTACGGTGATTATAAATTTAATTAGTATAGAAATATCACATCACAAGTAATTATTTTATGATCTGTCTGAAAAAGGATCGATTGTTTAAAAAATAACAACCTGATAGAAAGAAATTCTTGTCCATAAAAGATGACAAAGAAATTGAAAAAAAAAACGGAATATACACACTTTCGCATTTATTTATACAGTCGTGTTTTTTTTATAATACGTGCTTGTTTTCCTAAAGCTATCTTAAATCAATGTAAACTGTTATA
Organism: Calephelis nemesis; assembly: GCA_002245505.1. Taxonomy (NCBI): domain Eukaryota; kingdom Metazoa; phylum Arthropoda; class Insecta; order Lepidoptera; family Riodinidae; genus Calephelis; species Calephelis nemesis. Next base: position 39,822 of record NJDD01001792.1, on the reverse strand, counting down.
AGAAATATGCATGGCCTATATTGTAAATGCATTACTTCTGTCAAACGTCGTAATCTGCTGTAGTGTTGGGGAATCACGTTCGTCGAAGCCCCTAAAGGCCTCGACTATTCTTAGTAAACCTTTTAAACTGGCAAAACCCTTTTGTAAAGATGTCTTACTTGGATACGTCTTGTTTTTGTTAAAAACATATTTTAAACGGGAAAGTTTGTCTGTCTGTCTATGACGCTTTCACGCCTAAACTGCTGGACCGATTTTCGATAAAAATTTATATGCATATAATTTAAGTCCTATGCTCAAACATTAAATCCGCAAAAAATGCTAGTAAACAGGTACTGTCTTTATTAATACATATGGACTAAAATACGCCAAGGTTTAACTTGTTATTATAGTCTGTTACATTTTTTTTTGAATAAGTAAATTTGTTGCTAATCTCGCGATTTTTTTGCAACGTCACCGAGCTTTAGTCTGTTACAATGGGATACCGACTCATATAAACTTAACTTTACTCTTACCTTAGTCTATGTTTATTAATAAAACAGTTAGTGTGTTTTAAAATAAGTAAGTGTTATGTATATTTGTCCTATACCATTAACCAAGAGGGTAAATGTTCAGCCTCAAGTTAGCAACGCACCTTTCATCTCATAACCAAATCTGCTGGTTTTGCATCTTCCTATACTTTGTTATGGTAAAAGACAGCGACAAGCACGCCGGTTCCCTAAACATAAGAGATAACTGTATCCTATACACACCATAAATGTTACAGTTGCGTTGCTAACCTGGCGTGTCATTTTAATGTGCAAGTCTACCAGGTACCCTATCCGGCGTCCGGCGGGGACTGGAATATGACCTGTCATTATGGCTGCAGGAATAGCTAAGGTAGTGGATCCCTACCCGGGCAATTTGCTGCACTGCACTCTAACGCCAGTGGTTTTGCTCGATTCTTACGAGCTGCCAGATAGGATGATAGATAGTTACAAAGAGGACACAGTCCAACATGGGGATGATAAAAAATATGTATGTCGGGTAGGTCTCCTATCTTTCAACCATTTGTTTTGACAGCAGGTAAAAAATAAATCATTTACAATACATTATTACAACACAGATAAAAAACGGTTCACGTATGTATCCTTATAAATTTTACAGCTATTAAATGTAAAATGATTGGTTGGACTAAGTGTAAAGTTTATGAAATAAATAAGGTTACATTAGGACTACTCTTGAATCTCGATTCAAGCAAATTGGAATCGGATATGTAATTTTAGGTAGTGTTGAACACAATACTAGCGGATTTTTAAAATTTAGTTAATAACTTTATATTTAGTAATTAACAATAAATAAATCATTTTGTCTAATTCGTTAATTTTTTTATATAAATTGAAAATGTGTATTTTCAATCTATATTATAAAAATAAATCGCTCAATGTGTTGGAAAGCGCATAACTTCAGAATAATTGAACCGATTTGGCTAATTCTTTTTTGTTGTGTTAGTTATTGTCAGAAGAAGGTTCTTATGAAAAGAAAAACCGGGAGAATTGCAGAGAAAATGAGAAAAATAATATTTTATTTTTCCCCATACAAACTGAACGGGTTGAACGAAGTTCGCCGGGACAGCTAGTTTCTAATAAAAATAACATTGCCTAGAATTGAATATGTTCCCGGTTGGCGAATGGCTTGCCACTTGTCACTTTGTAGGACTTAGTGCCTTCGGCTAGTTGTGGGTATACTGGTTGTGCCTCTGCTTACTCCTGCGGGCTTGAAGATACTTTTTAATTTTGTTTTGGTACTGAATGTTAATAAGCCGCTAGCTAGCACATGCTTACGAGTACCTAACAGCCTCGTTGGCCGCTTTGCTGGTTGAGGAGCTTCCCGACGGGAATGCCTGCCATTTGTGTTACAAACATGTAGATGTCTGCATTTCCGGATCTGGGTGTCTATTAAATTTATTCTCATATCCATTTAATATTTCTATGTATTAAAATCTTTGACCAATAGTCAACACCCATAGCAACAGATTTGATAACTTTAGAGCTAAATTTGATATGTGTTATTTGTCCAGAAATATTTGTTATTATTATATTGGAACAAAAAATATTCGAAAACACAAAGAAACATCAAAAATGACATATCCGTTTCCAATTTCCAATTTGAATGAAATCGAGATTCAATAGTAACCCTACAGATATTGGTTGTGTCTCATATTTTGTAATTTATTGGAATGTACTGTGTTTTGTAATATGAGCTGCCATTTTGATAAGTAGCTGTTGGACACAAATCTCAAGTTACCTCAACCGTGGTTTCGTGTTCAGTAAACATGAATGCCTCGTCTCTGCAATTAGAGTCAATGTCCATTGGTCACTGGATACTTATTATTATCTTCAGTGCTCTGTGACACGATATCTTGGCCTCCCTTCCTGATCGTCTCGTTGGTCGAGTGGCTAGCGTACTCGCCTAACTACATCGACCAACCGCGAGGCTCGGGTTCGATTCCCGACGGGGGCAGGCATTTGTGTGATGAACATTTAGATGTCTGCATTTCCGCGTCTGGGTGTTTATTAAATTTATTCTGGTATCTATTTAAGTATTTCTATGTATTAGTATCGTTGACTAACACCCATAACACAAGCATATAGTTTACTTACTTTGGGGTTAGATTCAATTTGTGTGATTTGTCCAGGGGTATTTATTTATTCATTTATCTTTTATATTATAGAAAGGCAAACAAGATTCATCGGATGGGGGTAAGAAGTACACGTCGTTTGTACACCAAAGATGTATTAAGTGCGTTGCCAAGTTCAGGTGAGATGTTAAGCTGCATGGGCGAGTTTACTTACTTTACCCTCTAAACCGAAATACAGTAATTGCGAGTACTATCGTAATTTCGAGGCCCCGAGTTCGATCCCCGGGTCGGCAACCAAATCAAAATGTAGTTTTTCTAATAAAAAAAAAGGTTGCCTGGGATTGGATGGCCGGTTGGCGATAGGCTTCCTACCTCTCACATTGTGGAACGTACTGCCTTCGGCTAGTCGTGGGTGCCCTGTTACGCCTCTGCCTAACTCTTTGGGTATATGGGCGTGAATATTCTTCGAACTTACTATCGAACCCGGAACCTCATGAACTCAAGTTCAACGCCTTAACCGCTAGACCACCAAGGCGATTTGTTAACAAGCGATATAGATGAAGGTAATACAGTAGAGTGACAGAGATAGTAGGCTTTTAAGCTGCCACCTTGAAATGTCATTGAATCTCAAGTTACATCTCCCGTTGTCAACAAACACGGGTAATAACTTGTCAAATAAATTATCCTCAATGTCCACTGACCACTGGATAACGATTGTTATCATGTTTCGTTAATTGGAAACAATTATGAGTATGAATTTTTGATGGACGTTTTGTCATACTATCAGTTTACATCTGACGAGTCGTATTACATACTAATCAGTGGTTTTGGTTTAAATACATTTGATATTTTCCATCGTCGGCGCTTGGTAAAACTTCCAAATATTCATATTTTTAAATGAAGAAACACTTGTACTGTTTTACGTATCATTTATTTTTTATTATTTTATAAATAGCCTACCGGTTTCGCTTATGACAGCATCATCAGGGCTAGAACTAAAATTACTAATAATTAATAGTTTTTGTATTAATAGTATTTGTATTAATAGTATTAGTAGATATTAGCAGTAATTTAAGTTTTAGCCCTGATGATGCTGTCACAAGCGAAACCGGTAGGCTTTTTATAAAATAATGAAGAATAAGTGATACGTAAAACAGTACAAGTGTTTCTTCATTTAAAAATATGAATATTTGGTTTAAATAGATAAGTAAATATTAGGTACTAGTGCTCAGTCTATATAATTTTTGGTAAGCAAGTTTTTTAAAAAAAAGAGAACATGGAAATATTGTCCCTGTGTTCTAGCGGTCCGGCGAAGGATTTGACTTTTTGAGGTCCCGGGTTGGATCCTCGGGTCAGGCTAAAAAAAAATAATTGGAAAATGTGTATTTTTAATCTAATATATAAAATTCTCGAGTCACGGTGTGCGTAATTGAACTCCTCTGAAACCACTCGACCGATTCTCTTGAAATTTTGTGAGCATATTGAACATTTTTGAGGATCGGCCAACATCTATTTTTTATACCCCTAAGTGATAAGGGTGACCCACTCCAATTTTTTTGCTAAAATCACAATAAACGTATAGCAGAACAACGTCTGTTGGGTCAGCTAATTTTCTAATATAAAAAAAGTAGTCCAGAATTGGATATGTGGCTGGTTTGCGATAGGCTTGCGACCTATCGCGTTGTGCGACTTACTGTCTTCGGCTAATCCTAGGTACCCTGGTTATGCCTCTGTTTACTCAGGGATAGGGGCGTAAGAAATTTATTTACTTAAACATGGAAATACGAACCTTAATATGACTGTCTGTGTGTTGGTCTTTCACGGCTAAACCGCTTAATCAATTTAGGTTAAAATGTTGAAATTTTTATATGCACATAGCGACAAACCTGAGTTCAGACGTAGGGTATTTTTTTTACAAAATCATCCCCTAAAGGGGTGTAATAGGGGATGAAAGTTAGTATAAAAAACGTAATTATTCTACGCTGACGAAGTCGCGCGCATGAACTGGTTTGTCTAAAGTTTTGAATATTATTCTTCACGTATTATCCAATTAAAAATTGGGTATTTTCTGCTTGTTATTTTAAGAATGGACTTTGGAAATTAAAAAAACAAAACGTGAAATTAAACAATCCTGGAATAATGCAAGATGTGGGTACATCATACATATCCAAAACTGGAATCCTAAAGATGTAATACCTACCTATAAAGACAAAAAAGAAAACAAAATAAAACGATTCACAATTTTTTTAAATACGTGTAATTGGCACGTTTTCAGTAAGGTCTGGATTTACTCTTGCCTAGGCTAATAATAATGACCCTATGATAAAACTTCGAACCACCAATTTAATTAATACTTAATCTAAGTAGGCAAAAAATATGCAATAATAAATTACTCAAAAACCAATTGTCGCATCTTAACCAAATTTATATGGAGCACTATGTCATGACCTACCTTACGATCACAAAAACAAACATTCAGTGAAATTGAAAATGTTCTTTTATACGTGGTTATCTGAAATTTGGTTAACATGATGTTAGCGTCAGTTTTCACAATGTTGCAAAGGAAATATCTAATATATGAAACTACTTTACTATGTTATAAAATCCTAGTTCGCTCAGTCGTTTTGATACATAACATATTTTTTATATATTTCCAAAACTTGACACTTCTTTCTCCAAATATCAGGTTCCGGCCATGTACGATCTTCCGGATTAAGTATTAATTTCACTGTAATTATAATCCTCTAAAAATAATTTAATCAAGCTCTATTTAAATTCGTTTACTATTACATTACCTACATTGTTATGACGGTTTAGTTTAAAAAAACGATATGTTTCAAAACATTATTTTAAGTCAAAAAGTGTATGCCATAAATAGGTAAAGGTATATATACCTACTATAGTTGACATGCACTAATAAATACCCTAATCTGTTACCCAATTTTGTAGTTATCCAAATTTAAACAAAGCTGAAACAATCAGTACGAATCGTGATTCTGCCACAAAGATAATATCGGAGTATTTAAATGAATGGTGAGTGAATAGAAAAAGTATAGAATGGTAATACTCGTTAAAATGGCTCCAATTAAAGTGATGTCAGAGTTGGTTAAAACTAAATATATGAGCTATTTTGTGTGGCTGTATTTGTTATATGTTAAAAGTCAGTATTTAAATGATTATGGTGAATGAGAAGAAAAAGTATAGAATGATAATATGTAAGTGATATCAGAGTTGTTTCTGCTAAAATCGCGTGAACCTAGATTCTATGTGGCTGTATTTGTTCTCTCGTTGTTGGCAACATAATGTACTTGTGAAAACTAGGAATTTTGTAACTAGTAACATTTTTTTATTTGGATTCGAGGTTTAAAGCTAATAAACAATATCAAAAGAATTTTGTTGTTTTCTTTTTTGCGTATAATTCATGATCCAATAGATCCGCGTTTGGCGAACCTAATGTAAATAGGAACCTGGCGCCTTTGAATGTTGCCTACTTATTTTTAAATGTAATGAAATAAATGTTTTTGTAGTTAAATATTACTACTTATGTTTCTATTGTATCATTTACACTTTTTCGTACGGATTTAAACTTCATACAATCAGCAGGGCGTCGTGTAACTTTCGCCCAGGGTGCTGGTATCACTAAAACCGTTACTAAACTCCAGCACACATTTTGACGATTCCTACATTTACCTGTATGTAAAAAGTGAAAAACGATTTGAATATTGTTTTAAAATTTAGTTACTGTTACTGTTGTTACTTAAAAAGTATTTTTTAAATAACAACGTCTTATAATTCGATGGAGCCGGTTGCACGCACCAAAAACATGACTCACGCGGCGTTACCTCGCTCTGAGGCGTTCCATTTAAGGCTTGAAGAGCAAACGAGAGCGCGGAACGAGCGAAAGAGGCACAATCGTGCTCCGTTCTTATGATGTCACGTTTAACTATCGTCAGTAAACCGAATATACAGACAACCGCTTTTTTAATAAAAAACGTTCGAGCTCGTAGAATAAATTTATATAAAAGACTGCTTCTCGGTTTTATCGCTCACTGACTATAATAGATGCCCCTTAAATTGTCGCGAAAACGGTTACTGTCACAGCCTTTCTAAATTGTTAGGCCTTTTCAATTGAAAATAGTTGGAGGCTCATTGCGCAAAACTATTAGATAATTTTCAGAATTAATTGTTATTGGTTTCTTTGTGTTTTATCACCTACTAATGTATTTTTGAGGTGTTAAATTTCATGAACTAGGTTAATGGTTCTTTACCTTCTTGGTTTGTTTTTGAATTTTGATGTTGTTTCAAATTAACATCTAACCCAGTATTAACAAAAAAAAAAGATCAATTAGCTTACTAAATTAATTAAATATTAAAAGTTTTTTGTATTTTTATATTTTAAATGTATATAAAGGGTTTGAAATTTGGATACAATCATAGAAAGACGCTTCTAAGCTTTTTCATTCACTGTTTGTGTTTGATGCTTCAAATTACCACGTAAACGTACTCCGCGATTGCCTTTCTAAATCTTATGATTTTTCAATTGAAAATAGGATCATTGCGCAAAACTATCAAAGAGCTTGGGAAACGTTACTTTTTAACCAACCGTGAAAATTGTAATTTATTTTTATGTTGCTATTTGCTTTGTATGTTTGTGTTATTTGCGTTCAGAATATAGTGACTTCAAAAAAGTAGCTTCACGCCTTTAACCCTAAAGAGGTAGGCAGAGGCACAACACAACCAAGGCACCCACGACTAGCCGAAGACACTAATTCTCACAATGTGATACGTGGCAAGCTTATCATCAACCAGGCATGTATCCAATCCCGTCCAACATTTTCAATCAACATATAAACATCCTCGGTTATAGATTTTTTTATTCATCTGAGGCGTTGAAACTAAGTCTATATATGTAAAAGAAAGTGGTGTTAGTTACACTATTTATAACTCAAGAACGGCTCAACCGATTAGGCTGAAAATTGGTGGGGAGGTTGCTTAGAACCAGGAGAAGGACATAGAATACATGTTATCCTGTTCGATTATGAGGAAACTGGGAAAAACAACATTTTTAATTTTCCCCATACAAACTGAACGGGCGGAACAAAGTTCGCGGGAATAGCTAGTATTAAAAAAAATAGCGGTCTTTGGCAACACTTTATGGTTAATTAAATGTCATAAAACACTTATATGTAGATAGCATATAAGTATTTTATGTTAGTTAATTTATTTAAATAAATAAAATCAAAAAGATCGATTTCTAAACTTATAAAAATTTTAATACATTCATAACTATTACCATCAGGTATTTATTATATACATACATAATATTATAATTGCGTAAGTCTGTCTGTTACTCGTTTTAAAAATTGTTCGCCATTGTTATTTATATGTGTATGAAAAATAATAAAGTAGCTGATTCATCGCAATCTGTGCTGAAGCCTACATTCCTTATCGACGTATAGGAAATATGGCTGAAACTGTGAAACTTTATCGCATACTGCATAAGCGATATGCGGCCACTGACCGCCTTTCAGAGTGGACTAATTAATTATTGTAATAAAAGCGTTCATAGTCGGAGAGCTAGCGGTCATTTTGTTTATTACAACTAGAAAACTGATATTTAAAGTAATGGATTTTTGTATAGCTTAGTGACACTATTCACTTGCTAGAATGTGATGTTTGGTTTAAAAGTAATATGCTAGAAAGAGTATATAGAGTTTAAAAATGGAGATGTTCTGAACTATATGAAGCCAATTTATCCTTGATTTAGAAACTTCTGAATTCTCTTGAAACTATCCTTTTCTTTCTCTTCACCATATAGCTTACATCAATATCGTGAAGAATATGTACGTATCGATTGTCCGCTTTTTAAGCTTTTAATTAATCTTTCAAATAGAAGTTTAATCGGAGAGCTGTCATTTTTGTTTTGTTTCAAAGATAACAAAAGTAACAGATATAAACAAATTGTCAAAGTAAATATTTATAAATTGAGGTGTAACAACAATAGTGTATCTGATGGCGATAAGTAAATGATTTCTACAAACGCATTATTAAATAAATACATTTTTAATTTAACTCGGTCTATTAATGTTAAGGTAAAGTCTCACCATACGCAATTGCTATTGTAATTGTTAACGGTAAAAATGCAATCCAATTAAAATTGTACAAGTTCAAAGTTCACGAGCTCTTAAGCTATAAACCGCCTTGATTAAATTATTAATATCGTGAGAAATGATCTATCACAGTTGTTATTAAATGTAGGTAAATGAGCTGTTAATTTTAACAGTTAATTAAGTATTGAAAGATACGGTTATTGTATTAACGTAAGAGAAGCGGTTTTGCCTTTTACGAAAAACAAAATTCGGAAGAAAAAGAAATTAAGTCCTTAAGGTTTTAGCTTAGTGCCAAGTCACGTGGGTTTAAAAGAAAATAAAATACGTTGCATACTTTGTTTCATAACAGCTGGTCCGATTTTTTTGGCATAGATAACTGGATTTTGAAAAAGGAAGTAATCTACTTTTTCAGAATCAGAATCAGGAAAATCTTTATTCACTTGAACCATACAAGTGGTATTTGTGCGCGTCGACATTTTTATAAAACTACCACCGGATCGGAACGCGGCCACATACTGATATCTTTTACCCCGATATCTCAATGAGGACTAAATTACCGCTCTATTATTATAGTTAATAATGGGTTTAGCCGCGGGCAACATACAGTTGCATATTAAATTTAAATATATAATTGTCAGTCTGTACGTCGCGCCTCATCGATACCCATCTATTTCCTGAATCGTGAGACGCCACTATGACAGGTATTGTGTGCGTTCCCATGATGTCACGAATACAATGCTGCACCGACTTTAAAGAAAGGAGGTCGCTGGTGTTAGTCCTGGTGTTACCGAGGATAAGGGTGTGAATATAGTATTTTGACCGCCTCGTTGGTCGAGTGGCTAGCGTACTCGCCTAACTGCATCGACAAATCGCGAGGCTCGGGTTCGATTCACGACGGGGGCAGGCATTTGTGTGATGAACATTTAGATGTCTGCATTTCCGGGTCTGGGTGTTTATTAAATTTATTCTGGTATCTATTTAAGTATTTCTATGTAATAGTATCGTTGACTAACACCCATAACACAAGCATATAATTTGCTTACTTTGGGGTTAGATTCAATTTGTGTGACTTGTCCAGGGATATTTATTTATTTTAAAGATATATTATTAGTTATCATTTTAAAAAACTGCCGACTCAGTCGAAGCCGGGACGAACCGTTAGTATAACTTAAAAAATGATCTACAGCGTGTTGTTCAATCTAAGAAAGATACACACCTAATTTAATGCCTACTATGTCCTGTTGAAATGAAATTCAAATGTTTAAGTATTCGTAGTTCGCCCAGAAGTAACGAAGCGTTGCTCATATTTAAAAAAAATCTGAGTTCCAAAAACGGGCAACCGTAGTTAGATATCTCAATACAAAAACTACCATCCGTAATCAAAATAACACGTTTATTGAATATAGGAACCGAGCTTTAGACTCTCGTGTTATTATAAAGCAGTAAAGTTAATTACCTAGATAGTTAAATGTTTATTTTACGCGTCGGTAATTATTCTTCAGTCATAATCTGATATTTTGCTTACAAAAACTGACCAATAACTAGAACGCAGCACCAAGTCAAATTTCGGTCTATCGGGAGACAGCCCTTGTTGTCGACATTGTCCGGGCTCCTTTACAGAATACATAACGTGACCATGCGTCCCTTTCTGAACGGGACAGTCCCGTTTTCAGAGTGTCTGTCATGGTGTCCCCAGCGAGGCCGACATAGTCCCGTTTTCCGTTTTGCGTAAAATTAACGCACCCGTCGAAAGTTTTTTCTCAAATTAACAAAATATGGACAAGTGATAAAACACAGTTGAGTGTCGCAGTAATGAAAGCTACGTTGATTACGAAGATAAATATAAATAAATCATGTTCAGTTCCAAATTTATCTAAGAAACAAGAACCGATATTTTAAAACTTTGTTCGGCCAATTAATACAAAAATACGACTTAGAAGTCACGCCTGCTCTCCCCCCTCCCCCTTAGGTTATTCTTATTCTATCTTCTATAATAAAAAAAATAAACACTACTTACTTATATTTTTATTATAGGTATATTTCCGCAGGTGTCCCGTTCTGCCTTTCTGCCTTCTTGCCAAGCAGGTCGTAAAAGGCGAGCATAGGCTTACCGTCACTAACACCCTGACATCTGACTAGGTGGTAGAGTTTCGCAGCGACTCACCCGGATTGTAACCACCGCCTTACCTATTCAAGTCGCCATAACGTCATAACGTGTTCCGGTTTGGAGGTTAAGGTAGCCGGTAAACTTACTTTTGCTCGAGGCCTAACATCCCGGCCTCAGTTTGGCAACACATTACCAACTTTGGTGTCTCTAGACGGCGTGAATTTCTTACCATCAGGAAATCCGTCTGCTTGTTTGCCTTATATAGGACAATAACTAGCAACGACAATTATCTGTTTATACCTGGTAGTCTATTCACATGCACAATTGGCCTAATACCCCCGCTAAAGGACAATGAGGTACCTATATGTTATAACATCGTCGTCTACAGGCCACAGATATCTCTTATCATCAGTAGGGCTACTCTTGAATCTCGATTTCACACAAATTGGAAATTGGGATCGGAAAGTCATTTTAGGAACTCTTGAACACTATACTAGCGGATCATTGGTATTTAGTTAAAAAAAATCCAACGAATCTGATAATATGTTATTGCTTATTGGTGGCGATTCTGCTGTTCACAGTTCACACAAACAAAACTTATTTTAGATGCTTGTTATCTTTTTCAAATGAAACAAAAGAGATGGAAATTTGATATTTTCCATTATATTATTATTATTATTATATTTCCATTATTATTTGATATTTTTTTGTGATATTTTTCGTCAGCGTTTTCCGATCGATAGATTAAAAGTCTGTAGAAATGTGTACAGACTAATCTGATAGTACTCAAAATGTTTTGTCTCTTTCTATTTTTTGACTTTATTTATATATTATTATATTAATATATTATTTGACTTTTGTCAAAAGAAGATAGCGATAACTTAAAATTAGTTTAGTGAGTGCGCAACAAAATTATCACTATTATAAAATGACATATCCGATTCCAATTTCCAATAACGTGAAATCGAGATTTAAGAGTAGCCCTACAGAACTGTGTGCTTGTTCACTGTCTTATCGTTATCGCATGCAAAATTTGTAATGTTTGAAAATTTCTTACTCATTCACGTCTAAACCGATTGTGAGGAATTTCGACACGCGGGTAGTTCATGACCCAGAGGACAAAGGCTAATATTTATCTCGACCAATTATAATAAGCAATGAAGCCACAAGCATTATCTATTAATCAAATAAAAGCACTTTACCATGTCAACTACATAAAAACAAGATGTCGGGCGTGCAGTGCCGACCTACATTTTTAACCGGGCCACTTACGTAACCAGAGTCCTTTGCCAGATATACGAGCTTATTTTAAAAAATAAAAATGGGGAAAAGAGTTTATAATTTTCATCGTCGACTCATGGTGGAATTCCATTCTATACACTCGTACTTTTTCATCTTCCAGTCTTGGTCACAGGCGGCTCTTGGTGGAATTCCATTCTATACACTCGTACTTTTTCATCTTCCAATCTTGGTCACGAGCTGAGTGATAGGTCCATACCAGTCCATAGTCCTAGTTCATGGTACAGGATGGTAGATAGGCAGTTTTACTGTATCCATTGAAGCCCGGGACCAATACGGCTAAAAGACAGTGGTACCTATATCTGATCCTGTTAAAAAATGAGTTTATAGATACTTAGAATCTCCACGCCCACATCCTCGAAAGGGTTAGCAGAGGCACAACCAAGGCACCAATGTCTAGCCGAAGACTCTAAGTCCGACAATGTCATAGGTCGCAAGCCTATCGCCAAACCGGGCACACAATCAATCCCGAGCAACATTTTTTTTTACGATTCCGGTCACATATTCAAACTCGGACAACGTTATTTTTATTAAAAAAAATCATTTTCAATTTTTTGATGTTTGCCCCGGTTATCGAACCCGGGACCTCAAGAAGCCAAGTCCGACGCCGGTCCACTAGACCATAGAGGCCATACTTATAAAAATAACTAGGAAAGAATGTCATTGATCTTGACTAGAGCATTTACTCCGTAATCACAGAAAGACACTTCAGTTTTGTTTGTTTACATAGTATGATAAAATTATTTGGCCTTGTGGGCGAGGCGTATGTGTCATACAATCAAATGTAGCTTTGGTATTACCTAATCGATATTAAATATTTGGTATTTACACATTATGTTTGCCAGAGCTAATTATACGGTTAGAATACTACTTGTGACCGTGGTTTTGCTAGAATTCGACCATAATAAATTTGAATATCTTGTTGATAAGAACACCATCTTCATTTCTCAAGACCAACTACATACTTTGTTTCCAAATTTTTTAGTGCGCCATCTGTTATATTTTATCTGTTAGACTTAAGTTTTGTATTAAATCAGAGGGGATTTGATACTTTTTTATGCCTAATATATCATAAAAATTTGCGTTTTTTTTTACAAATCTGAAAGAGATGGACCATACTGCTAATTCTGTTTTTATTGTGCTAGTTATGTGTATCTATATTATATTGACTGATGGCAAGGCTGGCACAATCGATACAAGGCTGAAGAGTAGGAGTATGACCTCATGCAGGTGCTATGTTTTGTACATATCAAACTACAATTTTGGTTATGTCATTTTTAAAGTGACCTTTAAAATTGGTGTCTTCTATCTATAATTTTTTGATTAATATTATTTTTTGTTTAATTATGTTTTAAAACAGTTTATTTTGATATAAATCTTTAATTGTTTATTTTGAAAGTTTATAAATGTATGGGTAATTAATAATAAATGGCTAAACTGTACGTTTTATCCTTATTTTTAGGCTTTGAATTTTGACATACAAAAAATGAAAGTATACTTAATTTGAATGAAAACACATTCATACATTATTTCATTATAAAAGTCAATTAACATGCTAGGTATGTACCTAATGGTGTTCTAATTTTTTCGGCATCAAATAAATAAATAAATTTCTAAATAAATCGCCATTAGTCGCCTCTGTGGTCGAGCGGCCCGGGTGTTGGACTTGACTGCATGAGGTCTCGGGTTCGAATCCCGGGTCGGCCAACAAAAAGAAAATTGGATTTTTCCAATTTTCTAATAAAAAAAATGTTGGTCGGGATTGGAAACGTGCCCGGTTGGCGATAGGCTTGCCACCTATCCCATTATGGGACTTAGTATCTTCGGCTAGACGAGGGTGCCCTGGTTGTGCCTCTGCCTACCTCTTCGGGGATATGGGCGTGAAGATACTTTTTTTTTCTAAATAAATCAAATAAATTCATAAATAAATTTGTTGAAGGTAAGTCTTCGTCTATTAAGTAAAGAGTTACGATTTTTCTACCAAATGGGTTAAGGTTCATTATCGCCACTAGTTATAAAAAGTATAATATCTATGGGTCAAGTCGTCAGTTTTATAAACATAACAACAATAAATAACAATAAATTAAGTATCTTCAAACCTACACCTTTGAAATGGTAGGCAGAGGTACAAACAGAGCACTCAGAATAGCTAGAGACACAAAGACCCAGAGTGATTACTCCAATTGGGTACATATCCGATGCCGGGCATCGTTATCCTTATTAAAAAATTAAAAATATGGATTTTCTAATTATAGAGTTGCTCGTCTCGGGGATCGAACCCGGGACTGAGGTCCCGAGAAGTAAAAAAAAATTTAAGTTCGCCGGAACACACGTTTCCTATATTTGTTTAAGCTTAATTAATTAAAAACAATTAGATCATTGGTTGATTTTTCGGGCGTGGTTAAGGCCATATGCTAATTAACGTGTGCTCGTTGACAAGTGACTGCTTAAACTAGTAAATTCACTTTTACTTTTGAATACAATTTTAGTAATGAGATGGATGTTTGCAACTCATTTAAATGTTACATTATCATGATCCATGACAGATGTACTAGGCGTCCTTAAATAAGGGGCGGTGCAGCTGAAATAAAACATCTATATTAGTCATAATAGAATTTTACCAAGTGCCGATTTTAAAGCAGTTAGTTTTTACCAAAAAATCGACTTTTGGTGAGTTACTGAAACTTTGCTGTATCATGACAGATGTTGTACTAGCTGTCCTTAAATAAAGGGCGGTTCTGCTGAAATAAAACATCTATATTAGTCATAATAGAATTTTACCAAGTGCCGATTATAAAGCAGTTACTTTTTACCAAAAAAATCGACTTTTGGTGAGTTACTGATACTTTGCTGTATCATGACAGATGTTGTACTAGCTGTCCTTAAATAATGAGCGGTTCCGCTGAATAAAACATCTTCATAAGCCATATTTCACTTTAAAGCAGTTAGTTTATATTGCCGACTTTAAAGCAGTTAGTTTTTGCTGAAAAAGTCGACCTTTGTTGAGTTATTGAAATTTTGTTGTATCACGACAGATGTTGTACTAGCTGTCCTTAAATAATGAGCGGTTCCGCTGAATAAAACATCTTCATAAGCCATAATAGAATTTCACTTTAAAGCAGTTAGTTTATATTGTCGACTTTAAAGCAGTTAGTTTATATTGCCGACTTTAAAGCAGTTAGTTTTTGCTGAAAAAGTCGACTTTTGTTGAGCTATTGAAATTTTGTTGTATCACGACAGATGTTGTACTAGCTGTCCTTAAATAATGAGCGGTTCCGCTGAATAAAACATCTTCATAAGCCATAATAGAATTTCACTTTAAAGCAGTTAGTTTATATTGCCGACTTTAAAGCAGTTAGTTTTTGCTGAAAAAGTCGACCTTTGTTGAGCTATTGAAACTTTGTTGTATCACGACAAATGTTGTACTAGCTGTCCTTAAATAATGAGCGGTTCCGCTGAATAAAACATCTTCATAAGCCATAAAAGAATTTCACTTTAAAGCAGTTAGTTTATAGCGGCGACTTTAAAGCAATTAGTTTTTGCTGAAAAAGTCGACCTTTGTTGAGCTATTGAAATTTTGTTGTATCACGACAGATGTTGTACTAGCTGTCCTTAAATAATGAGCGGTTCCGCTGAGTAAAACATCTTCATAAGCCATAATAGAATTTCACTTTAAAGCAGTTAGTTTATATTGCCGACTTTAAAGCAGTTAGTTTTTGCTGAAAAAGTCGACCTTTGTTGAGTTATTGAAATTTTGTTGTATCACGACAGATGTTGTACTAAGTGTCCTTAAATAATGAGCGGTTCCGCTGAATAAAACATCTTCATAAGCCATAATAGAATTTCACTTTAAAGCAGTTACTATAAATTTT
>NJDD01001792.1:0-13074 GCA_002245505.1 Calephelis nemesis | reverse complement strand
CCTCTGAGCTTATCGGGTAACTGCGGGATCTCCAAAGAACGCACCGCTGTCACCCTTACACCTGCCCGCAGGCTCATCCGCTCAGAACCCAATCATGGCTTAAAAAGCAGGCCGAGATGTGAGGCAGCATAGCACGGTGTGACCCCAAACTGCTGTAGTCAAAATGCTCTCATTACGTGATTGGGTCTTATTAGCGGATGAGCCTGCGTACTTCGGAGATTCCGCAGTCACGCTATATGCACAGAAGATGGTCACCGAGTGGTTTTAGCCGGTAGCAGTCCAAATAACCCACAACTTGCCCTGAAAGAGGAATGAGGATTTCCACTCGTTAAAGGTCTATTACCCACAGAAGAGCCGGCTTCTTTAGTCTCTTATACAAAAAACAAGTAAAATTCTCAAGACAAGTAAAAGTCTCTTATACAAAAAACAAGTACCTAAAATAAAATTGTAATACATATTTACGACTACAATACTACCAAAGACCAAAGATTTGCCTTTTATATATATATAACTGTTCTCAGTTGCTCAATGATATTAGAAAATAGGGCAAATATAACAAATAACAAAGGTCAAGGCAATGGGCCCTTTGCATCTAATTAGAGATATTGTGTACTGATTCCTTACAATACCAATGTCAGATATGATGAATGAACGAATGAATATTATGGAGATGACTAGCATATTCTGAACATCAATAGAAATTCGATTTGCTGTTCTACTTCCTCGACTGTTTGACTAAAGACGAAGTTTTAACCCAGTTTATTATCAATTTTTCTTTTTTTTATTTTAATTTTAATTTTTCTACATTAATCATGATATATTTATAAAAACCTGATCTGTAAAAAACATTATGAACTTACCCTATTTATTCATTACGAGCGTAAAATAGGCCTAAAGTTACGTTTACCACTTGATAAATAAGCACATAAAGTATCTTCACGCTCACAGTGCACCCACGACTAGCCGAGGTCAATAAAAGTCCCACACTGTGATAGGTGGCAAAGTCTATCGCCAACCACCATAACCAATCCCGGGCAACGTAATTTTTATTTGAAAATTGAAAATATATAATTTCTTTTTTTCTTTACTTCCTTATTTATTGTACACAAAAAACTAATAAAATAAGTAAATATGTAAAGTTATATCTATGTTTTTTGTTGCCCGACCCGGTGATCAAACCCGGGACTTCTAGAAGTCAAGTCCGAAGTCGGAGGGCTCAGACGGACCGCTAGACCAAAGATAAAAACCATATTTTATAAGAAATAAGATAGCGCAAAATCTGCCAGCTCTTATTGCTTGGAAGAAATCGCTGTCTTGACGAAAAGGCCGTTTTTCATCTTATAATTTAAGTTTTATTTGATGTATTTGTAATTTCCCTGTATCTGGTACACAATACAGAGTTATTGTATTGTATTGGCATAACGCTTTCTATGATTAATAGCAACCTTATTAACCAAACTGGAAGACGACAATGCCCAGCAATATTGCTCAAAGAAGAGCTAAGCGAATCTGTGCAAACAAAAATTTGACAAACTCTTAAACAAAAGAATTTCATTGTAATAAAAAACTTTGTAATAAAAAAGTTCGGAAGTACAAATAAAACTTTCTAATTTGTAAAAATTTACGACATAATTAAAGCTGGTATAAATCTCCCGACATCCAGAGACAAACCGGTCGAGATCAATAAGAACAAAACTGAGGTCCGAGAGTCCTTTACGACTGGCCAAAGAATGTTGCATCCAAAATCCAGTTTCGGTTTGGTTTCCAGGAACTTTAGTGGTGAAAAGAATTAAGGCTCTGAATACCCGGATTTAACTTTTTACATTACGAAATTCTTTACGGAAAGTAAGAATACTAGGTATATTTTTGTGTACTTATTTTTTTCATATTGTTTTATAGCAATTCTTTGTCTAAATTCTGGAAACATAGATTAGCAGATTTTATTAAAGTCATTTTTTTATATAATTTGTCCCTTTCTGGGACCGGCTAAGACCTTTAGGCAATGCTGCCACAATTTTTTTTAAATTTTATATACAGATTTTAGAGAACACCTACAAGGACAGTGAGACTATGACATAAATATAAATGTACACAAAAGGTAGGGTTCTCACAAAGGTAGAACTCTCAAAAATGACTTAAGTTGAACTTTAAAATTACGGAGACGGTTTTCGGCCTCGAAGAACATTAAGAAAAATATATAGCTCCTACCCGTGGCTTTGCTCTACTTATATATCGAAGGTCACAAACAGATCGGTACCTACGTATTTCATCGAGATCGCTAAAGTAATATTAGGTTCATATTTAAATTTATTATACAATTAATTTTTATATTACAACCCAGTAAAACGAAATCCTACACACGGGTTGTCATAGACCATAGCCTTAATTTTAGAAAGGACTTTATTAATTTGTTTCGCTTTTTTTGTTGTAAGATACATAACAAGGAGGATACTCTTTTGATTAAACTTATAGCTGGGTAAAGTTGTAAAACCTCGCAGTTAGCAACATATTAGCCATTTCAAAAAAAAAATTATGAAAAGAATAACCCTATAGCCACCATAGGTGCTATTGATGCGATGCTATTTTATGTCCGGAAACTGAGACCATACGTACAAGTCTGCCGACTACCATATTTTTGATGACGGAACATGATAATGAGCACGTCGCTATAGTGGCAGGAATAGGTAAGGTGGTGGTTCCAATTCAGACGAGCAGCTGCATACATTTCAGCATCTACTTATATCGCCTCTGTGGTCTAGCGGTTCAGTTGTTGGACTTGACTGCATGAGGTCCCGGGTTCGAATCCCGGGTCGGGCAACAAAAAGAAAATTGGGTTTTTCCAATTTTCTAATAAAAAAAAATGTTGCTCGGGATAGGATATGTGCCCGGTTGACGATAGGTTTGCCACCTATCACATTGTGGGACTTAGTATCTTTGGCTAGTCGTGGGTGCCCTGGTTGTGCCTCTGTCTACCTCTTCACCCATATCGGGTGTGAAGATACTTTTTTACTTATATCGTGGAAAAACTGCACTAGAGAAATCCAGCAACCTAGAACACTTGAGTGATGGGGTCGTCACATCCCGACTGCGATTCCATGAAAGTGTTGAATATATTCGAACAAAGTCGCAAACATTAACTAGTATTTGAAGACCATAAGTGTTAAAATCATGTATTTTATATAAAAGAACCGATAGTTTTATTTCACTTCGCCCACTTGGTGAATGACCGCGCGTGGGAATATTTTTTTGCATAACGCTCGCCTACATTGTAGACCTTTAATGTTGCATATTAAATGTTTTTTGTATCATTAATACATACAAGGTCTGTCTGACACTGACAGCCATCTTAAAATTGCTTATATCCTTAAAAATCTAGACACATACAGTAGTACCATTTAAATTATGCGCTTCGGCTATATTCGTCAGGCTTCGGAAATACGAATGTATTTTAAAGATATCTATTAATTGTTATTACATATCATTAATTATTTCTCTTAAATTTAGATTAGGTCAGCCAATTTAAAAATAAAAGTGTATTCATATTTAAACAAAGAAACACTTGTACTGTTTTACGTATCACTTATAATTTATTACTTTGTAAATAGCCTACCGGTTTCGCTTATATAGCATCATCAGGGCTAGAACTTAAACTACTAAGGGCCACTTGCACATTCCCGGGTTACATTTGACATTGAGTTAAACTGTCAAATATAAGGTGATTTAACTCGAGTTAGACGTTAACTCAGTGTTAAATGCTTAAACCAGGAACGTGCAAGTGGCCCTAAACGATATTTTTGATTAAGTTATTGTGTCAAGTTCTAGCCCTGATGATGATGTATAAGCGAAACCGGAATGCTTGGAATATGAATGTTTGGAAGTTTTACCAAGCGCCGACGATGGAAAATATCAAATATATAAAAGTATATAGTGTAAAAAGAGTAAAAAGTGGAAAGCCGAAGCGCATAATTTAAATAGTACTACTATACATATCTTCACGCCAAATCTCTCACGCTGTTGTCAGAAAGTATTAAACGCCCACTGTAACGATTTCTTCAGATCTTCCTTCACAGGTATCAGTCTTTTTAAACAAATAAGTACGCTGGATTCAGACACTCTTTAGTCTGAACACCACCTTTAAAGGTAGTACACGAGTGATTTGGTTTTGAAATCACTATAAATATTGACATATAAATGTTGCCCGATCGTTGAATTAGGCCGATCAAGATCTGCTTGGACATATTATATGCCGCCATTTCTTTTTCCATTTATCATCCTAAAATGTTGCTCGGGATTGGATATGGGCCCGGTTGGCGATAAGCTTGCCGTTATCACATTGTGGGACTTAGTGTCTTCGACTAGTCGAGGGTGCCCTGGTAGTGTGGTAGGTAGAGGACCTACCTTTTCGGGGATATGGGCGTAAATACTTTATTTTTTTTATCTATCAACCTCCATATCGTTCAATTCTTTACACTTGATAATTGTTTACGTCAATCGATTTTGTAGTGACAAAAGTAATAAGCAGAGATAACAAAAAACCCGGGTTTTTTTCACTACCCATATTTGTTTGTAGAAAGTAAAATAAACTTTAAATAATTATTTGTTGGTAAATTAAAAGTAGTAAATTTAAAATTCAAAAAATCAATGTAAAATCTAAAGTATTCTCATGTTAAACAGACTTATTTATCAGTTTGAAAGAATAAAAAAACATTTTGTACATACATAGAAACAATTTTTATTATAACCGTACTTACAGCGCCACCAGTAATGCAAAACGGAACTAGACTGACGATGCGTCCGGCTTTACCACGATGTGTCCAAGTGATTTGTTGGGCTAATCGACAATCGCCGATCTAGCAAAATTTAAACCAGACCGATCGTGACTTTCCTGGCCAGATCATGATTTGCCGGCGTATTATGATCTGCCCAGGCAAATCACGATCGGCCGGTTTAACGATTGGCCCACGACATGCTGACAGAAAAGGTCTGAAGTATTGTTTGTTCATTAGAATAAACAATTGCTTAATGTTATTTTCCAATTATTATTTAGCCGTGTTATACACCTTGTAAATGACAGCGTAACGAAAAATGAAACCATGGATTCTGTACATGACAGACATGTAAATGTAGTTGGAATTTTGTGTCGGAAATTTCATAAATTAAAAAAAATGTTTTTTTATTATTGATTTTACTATTGTTTAATTAATAGTATCTAATACAACTCGATTTTTATTTAATATCAAATACATAACACATTTTTACTAAAAACAGCAATGTTTTTAGTAAAAACTGATAGATATTTAACCACTTGTTTCCGACAAAAACTGTTAAAGGAATTTTGAAGTCTGATATTTATATAAACTACCACAGAAGTCAGAAATATTCGTTACGGTGTCAAATACACCCCGTATATTTCGTACTTTAAAAAAATTTAAGTAATCTTTTTAATTTAGAAATATCTACAATTTAAAACCTTTTCTTTAAAGTATATATAACAATGTTATAGCATTAATTGTCCTACGCTATAGATATACAATCAACAGATTGATATTTTTGTGGTAACAATCACAAGTCCTGGGTTAGCTACTGAAGATGTTATTGGTATAGGAACTGCAGACCTGAGTATGTTAAATTTCTTACGTACAATTAGCAACTAGCTTACTTTCTAAATCGCAACACAACAATAAATAAATAAATATCCCTGGACAAGTTACACAAATTGAATCTAACCCCAAAGTAAACAAATTATATGCTTGTGTTATGGGTGTTAGTCAACAACGATACTATTACATAGAAATACTTAAATAAATACCAGAATAAATTTAATAAACACCCAGACCCGGAAATGCAGACATCTAAATGTTCATCACACAAATGCCTGCCCCCGTTGGGAATCGAACCCAAGCCTCGCTGTTCGTCGATGCAGTTAGGCGAGTACGCTAGGCACTCGACCAACGAGGCGGTCAACAATGACAAGTATTGACGTGGCATTTGGGAAGTACAGCCCTGGTACCGATCTGGATAAGTGATTACAGCCCACTATATTAATGTATCGCTAATGGCAGCTCTGTGGTCCAGTGGTCGTCTCCTGGGATTGGCTTTGGCATTGGCATGCCTCCTATCAAATTGTGAGACTTAATGTCTTCGGCTAGTCGTGGGTGCCTTGGTTGTACCTCTTCCTGCCGCTTCTTCCTCTACTAATATTATAAATGCGAATGTAAGTTTGTTTGTTATACTTTTGAGAACTGTTTATTTAATCACCTTGAAACTTTGTACACTTATCTTAGAGGTGTCGAAAGAAATATAGGATACCTTTTAACGACCAATGTTAATTATGTATCTCTAAAGATGGATTTCAAGCAATCTAGATAGCTGCGTATCCGCCGGCCTATCCTGCACCTAATTGCCATATTAATCCTGTCCAGATATGTTATTGGCAAGCAATAACATAAAAATGGATCAAAATATCAATCTGGGTCAGCAAGTTTTGGATTAGGATTGATTATTAATATTGGCCGTTAATGACTTAAAGGCGAGCGAAGCCACGAGTTAAAGCTTCTGTTAAGTACTCCAAGGTTTTAGCCGACATTATAGCAATAGCAATGTAATACAAGTTATAACGTTAAGTTAAACCTTAGATTATTTTAGTCTATGTTTTAATAATACAATGATTGGTTGTTAAGGCTTCGGTTAATCGAAAACTGTTGAGTCATTACTTTCATATAAAACTAATCAAGTTAAGCCGTATCTCGGAATGTTGCAAGAGTAAACGTATTGAAAACCTGTGTATTGTGCAATCGGCTCGTATGGTATGCCTAAACTCCAAAACTAATTTAATCATACATTGTTGTAATAACAATAAAATAAACGAGTAATAAAGTTATGACTTTCTCCATATAGAGAAACCAAACTTAAGGTGGCGGCGACAAGTGAACTTTTATTTATTTTAAAATAATTTGCAATGCTCATTGGTCGAGGGGTTAACGCACACGCCTATCTGAGACTTGGGTTCGATTTCCGACATAGACAGATATTTTTGTAATGATGCGTTTTTAGGTCTGGGTATGTTTATTAAATTTATTTTGGTATTTATTTATACGTATATGTATCGTTGACTAATACCCATAATAATTAGCAATGCTCATTAGTCGAGAGGTTAACGTATACGCCTAACCGCGAGACTTCGATTTCCGATTTGGGCAGATATTTGTGTAAATATGCATTTCTAGGTCTGGGTATTTTAATTAAATTTATGTATTTATCTATACATACATATATCGGTTACTAATAGCCATTAGACAAGCATATGATTTGCTAAATCTATGGTCAGAATATTCATTCATTCATTCATTCATTTATCGTTATTTTTTGCTTTCAACAACTTACAGTAATAAAATTGTCAGTGCGAGTGTGATTTTCTAAGTTCGTTGTTTAACACAGATTGTCTCAAGTAAAATCAGAACACCCATTACCTTCGTAACATTAGAACGTGATAATACTCAGCTACCAGCACTAACGGTAATTTCCCGTGACCATATTGGCTCTAGAGTTTCACCGCTGCTTTGGGGACAACCGCCATTTTTGTTGACAACCACGCAGAATTAGCAAATGTCAACGATCAATCACTTCTGAATAGATTAAGTGAACCCGTGCGTTTTAAAGCTGAAAGATAAAATTTGCTTGAAAACCTTGCTTTTCAAGCAAATATTCTTTTGAATCGAAAGACATATTATAAGTCTTTCGATTCAAAAGAACTTGACTTGGCCTGGTTCTGGTTTAAGTTTCATTACAATGAAACAATTTAAATATTAGTAATGTCGAAAAACGATAAGTAATGTAGGATCAGAAATTGTTAAGCGCAAAATGGAACGCATTGTATAACTAAAAAAAAAAAAAAAAAAAAGTAGATTGCATATGGCGGATATCGGGGATTGGCCTACGGACGTCACTTAAGTTGTCTCGAATTAAATTATTTATGTGCAGTCGTATTAACTATTATTTTTATCCCACAGTAATTATTTTCTAATGTAAACTTACATTTTTTATTATTTTTTTATTTAACATCTTGATTGCATAAAGCAACCTTTCCCAAAGTTGGCGATAACGCCCCCTTGTGGGCGCTGAAAGCCTAGAGGGAGGCAGTATAAATCTTGAAAAAAGTGTTTTTTTTTTAAACTCCAGGCGAAACAAATATGTTATTGAGGTTATTGACAAAAAAAACTAGGTGGGGCGCTACAAAACAACTGATTGTCAAAGTGGGCGTTACATGAAATAAGTTTGGGAACCTCTGGCATAAAGTAATTAATAACAATAATATTAAATATTCAAATCCTACGAAGTGCAAGGATATGTGTTAATTTGGTACCTGTTTTCTAATGTGGACAAATAGGTTTTGAATACTTATACCTAAATCAAAACAATCTTAATATATCCGCCAACATTTTTATTTTATATCCTATCATTTTAGGCCGGTATCATTTAGGAGTAATTAACAGATTCCCTAATACTGTTAGGCAAATGTAAAGAATTGCTAGGAAATGAATAATTCACAATTTATTTTATTAAATGGTTTTAGGAAATCTGTAGACTTCCTAGGAGCTGCATATAATTCCTGACACTGCATTTCCTTTAACATAAACATAATCTAGTTGTAAATTTAAATCGATGACAAATGCATTTGATTTAATAACTTTATAAGTGGACTTTCTAATCGTAAAACTGCGTGAAAAATTATGTTTCAATTTTTACGAGTGAATGTTTACTACTGTAAATTAGATTACTGTCTACGTCCGGCACTCCGTAAATTAGATTGATTTACGATGCGTCGCGCGTTGGTTTTAAATCAACGAATATCACAGTTAATCCAGTCTTGGCTAAATCAATGACATATTTTGGCCATGTTGGTCCGACTCCTCTGTGAAGGATCATATTGTCTTTTCCTGACAGGCAGCTCATAAGATGCGAGCGTGGGTTAAATGGAGCACTACCAACAAGACCACTGGCCACGGTACCTACAAATATAAAACAGTATGGAAACTACCTATAAACGTTAGGTTGAAACACCCTCACATGCGTATCGACGAGGCCACTTAAGCGGTTTAATGATATATTTTTACTAGTATCTATTTGAGTATTTCCATATATTATCGTTGATTAAACCCCATGATACAAGCATCTCATTTGTGTACTTTCGGGTTTGATTCAATTTGTGTAACTTGTCCAGGTGTTTTTATTTAATTTATTAAAAAAATTAGAAACACCTGAGCTCATACTTCCAAGGAGTTTATTGGGATTGCTCACATTTTTTTCTTTGAACATATTTCCAGCGACGTCTACGTCAAAAAAGCGTTTTTGTAGAAACGCTTGAAGTAATAGTGAAATAAATTTCTGTGTAAAATAGTTTTCCCCAGTGTTTCCAGATCTGCTAAGTAGAATAGACCATCTGCCTCTTCCAGACAGCTCTTAAGAAGAGCTGGTTAAAATATAGATTATCATTAACAAGACCTCTGATGGTAGAGTACTGTACAATAATTTGCCCGAGTATGGACCCACTTACCTATTCCTGCCGCCATAATGACTCTTATGTTCCGGCCTGGAGGGTAGGGTATAGACTTGCACAATCGACCTAACATCCCGGCCACAGGTCAGCGACGCACCTGTACCATATACGAGTAGGTGTATAGGTTATTTCTTACCTCCTGATGGTAGCCGCCGTGAGCATAAAAAAAATCTGATCCTAATAAATTTAAAAAAAATGGTGGAGATCACTTTCCATCAGGTTAAAGGTTTTGCCTCCTCTTTCATAGTAAATAATAATGAACCTATTTAATCTTTTCCCTCGTGTTGCTCTGGGCTCTTATGCAGAATAGGCCATCTGCCTTGCTGCCAGGCAGCTCGTAAAACGCGAGCATAGGCTTACCGTCACAAACACCGTGACATTCTACTAGCTGGTATTTTCGCAGCGACTTGTCCGGATTGGTCCTACCGCCTTACTTATTCCTGCCGTCATAACATCCAATGCTTGTCGTTGACGTATTCCGGTTTGGAGGTAAATGTAGCCGGTAAACTTACGTTTGCTTGAGGCCTAACATCCCGGCCTCGGGTTGGCAACGCCCCATTACCACCGTTGGTATCTAGGCGGCGTGAATTTCTTACCATCAGGAAATCCGTCTGCTTGTTTGCCTTCCATTATCATAAAAAATATCTTCATCGTTAAATAGACAAACATGTCCACATGTTCAGAAGATTCTGCAAAACAAGTATCCGACCTTGTATACCATATGGTGATTGCGGTTGCGCTTCCCAGCCGACGAGCAGACCCCAATGTATTTTGCACACGTTTTCCTGTCACTGGGGAGATAAATCAAAAACCAGATGTTTCGAGGGGAACCGCCCACGTATCATGTTAATTGTTTATTTACTAGCTGTACCGGTGAACTTCGTACCGCCAGCCCGGATCTTCGTGATTTTTATCTCAATTTTTCAAAGTTTTAATAGTTATTTTGCAATAAAGGGTTAAGCATTATAAAAAACAATTGTTTTTAAAATCGGCCCAACAGATCTTGAGATATAAGTGTTGTAACAAATCCGACACCTTGTTTGCATTGCTCGTCCATGGATCTTCTGATGGTAATAAGCAACCATACCATAGATGTTACTGATGCGCCGCTATCTTATGGTACTGTTTTTTTTTGAATGTCTAATGTGTTGTCAACCTCGCGGTTTTTACAACTTCACCGGGCTTTGTGGGCCGAGCAGAGTGCTCAGCCCGAGACATCATTATTTAGATGGATTGGACTGTTCCCTACAACGCCAGCAACAAGGGCTGTCTCCCGGGAGACCGTACCTCGACTTGGTGCTGCGTTCTGGTTACTGGGTGGACTAGGTGGAGGAATAGTGGCGGCTCGTCGCTCGGCGTTAGGCGCCGGGCGCAAGAGAGGTCTTCGTCGCCTAGACCGGCGGCGACGGTGTAGTGTAGTGTTCTGTGAATTTGTGTTCCGGTTGGGATTGGGAGGGAGGTTCGCGTTGGCCACGGTTATTGGATCCGGTGGATCCGATAACACGTGACGGGGTCTCCTAAGTTTGGCGGGCGCGTTCGCGACCGGTGTATAGTCACACGCGGGTGCTAATACCGGGTTGGGGTAATGTGTTAAAATCTATTACCCCAATCTCTTGCAAGGAACGCGACAATGTCGTGCACTGATGGTACTGATGGCACGGATGGTACGGCAGAAATAGAAAAAGCTGATGTCGGTCCGGGCGAGTTGCTGCACAGGGCTATCACCTAGTTATGACTGACTGCAAAAGTGCCTATTATTAGGATCGTAATAGTAATCGAACCCGAGCCTCGTGGATTCTGGCGTTAGGTGCATACGCTAACTCCCATCAAGCGGCGTTCACCAGGTCATCATCACGCGTCACGACGTCCAGATGTTCAAATTAGATATTTAAATTCAGTCCACGACTATTATATTGGTGTCAGTCGCGATGTCGCTTTATACTCGAGCTTATGGGGCCATTTGCATAACTAATTAATATTAATTGTTCGTTCATTCATGAACAAAATTTCTCTTGTATATCGCAAAAATATTTAAAAGTTATTGAAGAAGCAATCCTCTGATTTCAAGAGACTACCGAGGTCTATAGACGATATTGATGTTATAGGTGCGTTGTTGTCCAGTAATTGGAGTGTTATACCTTATATGCAAGCGGTTACCGGTTACCCTATCCTAGACTTATTAAGAAAAAATATCTTCACGTCCGTATTCCCGACCAGATAGGCAGGGTTACAACTAAGGCATCCTCGACTAGCTGAAGACACTGAACCCCACAATGTGATTTGCCAAGCATATCGCCGACCGGGCATATGTCAAGTCCCCGGTAACTTTCATAAAAAAATTTAAAAAATACATTTTTTTGTTGCTCGACCCCGTAATCAAACCAAGGACCTCGTGGATACACTAACCTACACCTTAAGGGCCGCTCGACCCCAGAGGCGATATAGGCTATTCGAAAACATGAGGAAATCATTATTAACTAGCAGTTTCACACATCTTCGCCTGCGTAACTTGGCTTCTCTGCACTGATTTTGATGAAACAAAGCCTTTGCCACTCAGGGATAATGTAGCATTCTAAAGGTGAAAGAAATTTTGAAATCGATCTAGTGGTTTTGGAGCCTATTCATTTAAAAACAAAAGTATCTTCACGCCCATATCCCCGAAGAGGTTGTACCTATGACAACCAGGTCACCCACGACTAGCCGAAGACACTAAGTCCCTCAATGTGATAGGTGGCAAGCCTATCGCGTACCGGGCATATTTCCAATCCCGAGCAACATTTTTTTATTAGAAAATTGGAAAAACCAACTTTTCTTTTCGTTGCTCGACCCGGGATTTGAACCCGGGACCTCGTGCAGTGAAGTCTAACACCTGAACCACTAGACCACAGAGGCGATCAATTCATTTCAAACACGCATTCAATATTCATTTCACTATTTATTTCAAACAAACAAAAAATCAAATCTTTCCTCTTTATAATATTAGTATAGATAGAAACAATTGTTTAAAATTACACAAGTAATTATGCGATCGCAACGACCATATCTAATTCACAATGACTACCCACGAATGTGGGAATGAGATCTTAAAAGTAGTTTTTTTTTGTTTAAACGCGGTGCCGTCCCGTTAGTACGTTAGCAGTTAACAACGTTGTCTTTAAAGTTTAGACTGTTTAAAGTCAGTGTTAACTATTATCGTGTTCCACTTTTGAGAGTATGTAACTAGTCATGTTACGCAAGAACAGTAAATAAGCACATAACATGGTGAAGTTATGCAAAAGCCATATTTGATCCTTAATTTGTAATGTCTTCGTTTTCATATATATTTAATAGTGTTAAATGTGTTTATTTGTTTGTGTATTTGTGTGTGCTTTCCCAAGGAATTGAGATTTCTTATGATTTAGTTTTGTTTGTGGTCATAGCTAGGCCCAAAATAGCTCAGTGCAATTGTAAAAACCTCGCGGTTAGCAACATATTAGTCATTTCTAAAAAAAACTCTACCTACCCATTACGAGATAAAA
>NJDD01001791.1:243449-263634 GCA_002245505.1 Calephelis nemesis | reverse complement strand
TGATAATAATAATAATAACGCACTAATTTGTATTGCTACAGAGCTAAACGACCGAAGCCGAACGCCGCACGATGATTTCCGAACATGGCCGGCATCATAATCCGCCCGTGTTGCCGCGCGAAAGGAAGTTAGGCGAACGCGCTCGACAACTTCCGAAACAGTTTCGGTTTCGGCAAAAGTTTTGGTCAATTTTATGCCGAAAACGAACTGAAACTTGAATTTTTCACCGAAACTGACCGAAACCGAAAGTTCGGTCGGACACGAATTTTTATACGTATAACTAGTTAAATTAACTAAACACTGGTACCTACACGAAATTCAAAATCGTGGGTAGATTTTTTTAAACAGTTTTTGCAAAAGTATATTTTATTATTTACAGCTATAACAAAGACGAAAGACTCGAAAGAAAAATTAGAAGATTTAGAAATGATGGCGGCGCTGAACAGGCGACCGTCGAATCCAACGGTGGTGACCGTTGAGACGCAGCCAGCAGAGTTCGCCGACTGCATCAGCAACCAGCACACGGCGCAAAGGCGGCGTGGTCACCATCAGTCGAACAATTCACTGGTAATGTACATAACGATAGAAATGAATTGCACCAGCAATTGCAAGTATTACAATATCCTATCCTATTATTATAATATTATAAATGCGAAAGTTTGTCTGTTTGTTTGTTATTTCTTCACGCAAAAACTGCTGAACCGGTTATCATGAAATTTAGTACACACATAGAGGGTAACTTAGATTAACACATAGGATAGTTGTTATTCCAAAATAATGTTATTGTGAGACTATGCGGATAACGCCGCGGGCAACAGCTGGTCAGACATAAAAACGCACGTACAGGGTTACTTTGAAATTTTAATATAAGGGGGTAAAGGTTTAAATGGTAATGTATTTTGAATATAATTATCAAATTGTAATATTTACTTTTATAAACATTCATTCAATACATTTCGCAAAAAGGCTTCACTTGTTATCACGATATGTCGTACCTAGTATCACGTCATGACGTCACCAACCTGCTGTCGGTGAGAACCTGTTCTATGTTTTGTTTACTTTTTTGTAGACCTTTTTAAGGTAAACAATACTTAGTACATTATTTTGATCTATCTCGTAGAGTTCAGCCAGCGTTTGCAGTGCAAGCGCAAAAAAACTTGTTTATTTACGACTTCACCTTAGAAATCTTGAAATTATCAGTGGTTCTCTAATATATGAAGCATGTTATTATACATGTAAACCTTCCTCTTGAATCACTCTACCTATTGAAAAAAACCGCATCAAAATGCGTTGCGTAGTTTTAAAGATATAACCATACATACATACAGACAGACGCGGATAGTGACTTTGCTTTATACTACGTATATAATTATGATAAATATTTATATGCTATAATATGAGTGAGTGAATTATCTTTAAATTATAAAGGGAGTTGTTTGTCTTTCTAAGTAGGTATACATTATAATTTATTCATGTCCTTATTGTTGTTCAATTAATTTCTATTTGGGACACAAAGCTTGTGTTTTTTTATGTTATAGTAAGATAAAAAATAAAACTCCAAAAGTGTTAGTGTTAGTGTTAGATTTATATGATATAAGAAGGCAAACAAGCACACGGATTTCCTGATGGTAAAAAATTCACGCCGCCTAGAGACACCAAAGGTGGTAAGGGTGCGTTTCCAACCTGAGGCCGGGATGTCAGGCCTCAAGCAAAAGCAAGTATACCAGCTACCTAGTCCTCCCAACCGGAGCACTTCAACCGCAAGTAGTGACGTTATGGAGGCAGGCAACGCATCTGTTATACTCCTGGTGTTGCGGATGTCGGTGTGCGGCGATGATCACTTTCCATTAGGTGACTTACTTGTTCGTTTGCCTCCTCATGTATAAAAAAATAAATAAATAAAAGGAATAGATGAGGCGATGGTACCAACCGGCGAGTCGGTGCGAAACTAGTAAGATGTCACAGTGCTAGTGACGGTAAGCCTATGCTCGTTTTTAACAAGCTGCCTGGCAAGAGGCAGATGGTCTATTATACAAAGAAGCCCGGACCAACACGGGGATTCGTGGCCAACCACAGGCAGGGATGGTTAATTTCTTAATTAGGAATATAAGTCTATCAGCTATAATTCACTGGACCACAAGATAAAAAACAGATATTTGGCCTATTTGGCCGTCATTGATCTAGTGGTTAGCGTACAAGCCTAACTTGACTAGCGTACACACTTGACTCCACTGACTCAGGTTCAATTCGTGGGCCTTAAATATCTGTGTTCCCGGGTTAGATTGTTTATTACATTTATAGACTGGTAATTATTAAACTAAAAAGTTTAGTATCTTCACGCCCGTATTCACGAAAGGGTAGGCAGAGACACAACCAAGGCACCCACGACTAGTCGAAAACACGAAGTCATACCACGTTACCTATTTCGTTTTCGAGGGTAGTATAGTAAGACCTAGTACTAGGCCCAACGTCCTGGCCACATGTGACAGTGACGAATGTCTCTTGCCTAGGGAAGAACCGTGTGCCTGTTTGCATTCACATTTCGTAAAAAGACTATTTGTAATGTTTTTCGAGTTTCGATGAAATTATAGGTGCATGTAGAAATTATGAGATCGTTTACTGTACTAGAATTAAATGAGGCAAAATGAATATGGTTATCTTTAACACTTGTTAATTTAGAAGTTTAATAATAAAATCGTAAAACCTTCAACAGATTTTTCCACTGTATTAAAATTTATGTGACGTAACTCTCGTGTTTTTTTATTAGATAATATCATGAATTAACTATGTTAATGTCTTTTTGTAACCACATAATATTATGGTTCATGCCTTGTCCATTGCTACAGACTATAGTCTAATAAATTGTTTTAATAGTTAGAAGACATGGTATTATTCGTTTATAATTTTAAATTATTTCTTTCTTGGGAACAATTATTATTGTCAATACATCTTTAGCTAAAATTGACGTGAAAATATTTGTAAAACATGAATTGTTTATCTGACTATAATTATAGTTTTGCCTTAATTTTTATTGAGAAAGACAAACATGCAAACAAATTTGTTAATAATAAAAGTTACTCGTCGTCTATAGACACATAACAATCAATGCTAACGCCGATGACTGGTGCAGGGGTGGAAAATGGTCAGTAAAGTCAGTAAAAGTTTTTTTTGGGTTAAGTTAGTAAAAGTCAGATTTTTTCGAAAAATGATCAGTAACGTCATTATTT
The DNA here is from genome assembly GCA_002245505.1 of Calephelis nemesis. Taxonomy (NCBI): domain Eukaryota; kingdom Metazoa; phylum Arthropoda; class Insecta; order Lepidoptera; family Riodinidae; genus Calephelis; species Calephelis nemesis. The sequence continues at coordinate 260,407 of NJDD01001791.1, read as the reverse complement.
TGAGGATCAGAGGCTGGTTTCTGTAATAGTCCTGAACAATGTTTTTCTTTTAGGGGCCCTACCATGAACGCTTATAGCAGTATTATTTCCATCTTGCTAAATGTGTGCCTTTATAAGCAACTTTGTGATATACGTCATAAGGTTGTCTTTCTCGTTTGACAATTAGTATTGTTGAATTAGTACTGTTTTAAGAGCTTATGGTAATCCCCCAGTAGTCTTTAGTAGGAAATTCGTCGGTTATCTTTAACACGAAAAACGCTAAAATAAGTAATTTTTAAAAACTTGAAAAAACGAGAAGAATGATTTTATATAAGTTCAAATAAAAAAAGGATTACTTAAGAAAAAATGTAAGCGAAATTGCCGTGTTTCAATGATTGTAAAAACTTTATTAATAGATATTGTGACTTATTTTAAAACTTGCCGACTTGAATCGCTTCATTCTCTTGGTACTCTATACTCTGCATCCTGCGGGGGCCTGATGATATGTATGTACAAGGGTTGATCCAAAAATTCGTGGCCTAGGTAAGAAAACAAAATCTATTAAAAAAAACGAAAGGTTGCACTCCGGGAATGCCGGCAGAAGTGAAAACTTAAATATTAACGTTGTGCATTTTTGATATTTTAGAATGGTTAGGGAATAATTTTGCACGAATTGCTTTAATTATCATCAGTATGAAAGTACTATCATTCATGTGGTAGAATACAACATTCGTTTATTGCTATATCGTACACAAACATGACAACACGAACATTCGCGAAAGCGCCCTGCGCCGTTTTACGATTTTTCGATCAGGTCACGTGTCCTAACGCGGGTTTAGAAGTTTTTATCCATTCCAAAAAAAGTTTGCAGCGCCGCTAAAGAAGTTTTCACTTCAATAATATTTTTATTTTACAACATAATCACCGTTAAGTGCAATGCACTTTATCCATCTTTTCTGCAACTTATTTATACGTTTCAAAAATATGATTCCTCGAGGTCCTGAAAATACTCATCTACCATATCATAGCTGCGACCTCCCCATTTGACGTAAATTTCGATCCAACTAAATGCTTTTTTGAATTTGGAAATTGATGGAGATGAATCCAGCGAGTAACGAGGACGGGGCAACAATTAGAAGCCACAGTTATAAATTTCAGCCATTGACTCTGACACTGGACTGGACTGGACACCAGGTCCACACCTCCGCAGAGTCAATGGCTGAATTATCCTGGTTTTACGGATCATTCTTGAAAGTTTTTCTTTTTTTTTTCTCGTTATTGTCTCAAGAGGTTACAATAGTATGTAGAATTTATTGTTTCGACTTTTGGTAAATAACCGACAAAAATAACCCCTCTTGCATCCAAAGTCCCAACAAACTGACCCCATAACTTTGTTAGTCCACAAAACTGTCTTCGCCTTCTTAGGAGTCGGTGTACCAGTTCTCTTCCATTGTTTAGACTGTTGTTTCGACTCAGGAGTATGATGATGGACCCAGCTTTCATCTATTGTTTTAAAACGTGCCAAAAAATCAGCGAGATCTGCCTTAAAAAGGTCTAAAAAATCACGTGAAATAGTTAATTGAACTCTTTTCTGGTTTGCTGAAAGAAATCTTGGGAGATGAGTAATCTCGCCGACATGTTGTTGAAAACCCAGTTCCTTAGTTATAATAATAATTTGCACCCGGTCATAACTAATGACAATGATCTCAGCAATATAAGATCACAAATTTTATCCACGTTTTCCTGGGTGGTGGAGGTTGAGGTTATTTTGTCTTCAATACTCTCTTGACCGGGTTTTATTTCAACTACCTACTTTTTGAAACACGAATACGATGGAGCAGATCCGCCTAAAGTATCGACCATGTCTTCATGAATTTGCTTAGGAGTTAAATCCTTCTTATGTAAGTATTTGAGCACCGCACGCTGTATTTTTTTTTTCATAGATGAAAAATATTTAAAAAGTATACCTGTAACCGCCTGCAACTTTGCACACTTACTAGTGAATAAATATGCTTCAATATGAGGGTAGTTAAAACATATAAAACACTAGCTTACTAAGTGAGGCCTCGAACTTTTGGATCCACCCTCGTATATGTAAGATGACGTGTAATCTACATGCTGCGTTTCAAGTTATTCGGTCAATTAATTTTGAGGGTCCTTTATATTTGTAATTTCCAAATTGAACCACTTGTAACTTTTACAACCTACAGCACTATCTGTAAATCACGTAGTACAAATAAAACGTTGGAGAAATTAAATCTGACTACGTGTTAAAAGACAGATCAATGCTACCGCTGGCGTTATTATATAAATTTTAAATCAGATCCAGCATATTCTGATATTATGACAGTTATAAGAATCTGTTTTTTTTAAAAAGGTAGGTACAGGTTTCCCGTGTTGGTCCGACCAATAGACCGAATAGACCATTTGCCTTCCTGCCAGGCAGCTCGTAAAAAGCAAGCACAGGCTTACCGACACTAACACACATCCTACTAGATGGTAGAGTTTCGCAGCGACTCTCTCGGATTGGTACCACCACCTAACATATTCCTGCCGCCATAACGTCATGACGTATTCTGGTTTGGAGGGTAAGGTAGACGATAAACTTACTTTTGCTCGGGTCCTAATATCCCGGCCCGGGATGGCCGCCACCATTGCCACCTTTGGTGTGTCTAGGCGGCGTGAATTTCTTACCATCAGGAAATCCGTCTGCTTGTTTGCCTTCCAATATCAAAAAAAATACTGTTTGGTCCTCTGCCCTTTAAATGTGTGTTAAGTTTCAATTCAATCCGACTTTTTAAGGTGGATGAAAACACGTTTTAAGATTCTCTTACGTAACCATAAAAAAGCGGAGTAGGCTGGCTATGGGGATGCTGGAGGCGAAATTGAAAAAAACTTTTATTCTTACCAAAATTCTTCAGAATACGAATAATACGTAACCAACGCCATCTAACATTTGTAATTGAATGTTGAATTGACTTAGTAAATATTTTAGAGATCTACTTTTAAATAAGTTTAAAAAATGTATAAAAGCAAAATTATGTCAAAAAGGTTATTATACAGTCTCAGAGTATTTGGAAGGTGAACATGCTTGGGGATAGAGGTTTCAATCTCCCACTGCAATTTGTAACAGATTTGTTGTACATTTTGTTTAAGTTAAAAAAAGATTGCAATTTGTATTTTTAATCTAGTTTATATTGTAACAATTATTATTGAAAAAAGAAAAGCCCGCTGGGTTATTTCGCCGGATTTTCTCAGTGTGTGGCCGCGATTCCGATCCGGTGGTAGTTTATAAAAATGTCAACGCGCACAAATGTCAGTTGTATGGTTCAAGTGAATAAAGATTTTTCTGATTCTGATTCATAAATTTGGTCAGTAATTTGGAGGGTTTTAGTCAGTAAAATCAGATTTTTGGCCTTCGAATCAGTTTCCATCCCTGCTGGTGCGTTACCAACTTAGAGGATGGATTCTTAAATCGATTTCATGTAAGTTTAACGTCAACTCAACCTTCTAAAGTGGAACACGACACTGAACGTCAAACGAATATGCATGTAATAGTTGCCAACAAAATTATAGCTTCATCTTAACATTATAGAAAGGTGAGGGGGGCGAGGACGACCGCCGCGACAGCTTGACCAAGTCGATGGAGGCGCGCCAGTCGCAGTGGAAGCGGATCATGCTGCTGGTGGTGGCCATCACCGTCCACAACATCCCGGAGGGGCTCGCGGTCGGGGTCGGCTTCGGGGCCGCCGCCACGCACTCCACCGCATCTTTCCACACCGCCAGGTCAGTGGACTCATTTTTGGAAACCGTAACCAATTGACACATATGTGAGGCGTGTAAAGTACAGGCGTGTCTGTTCAAATATTACATTATTTATTTATTTGATATTGTATTGTGAAATATTTGCTGTCATAGCAATATAAATGTATCGGCGAGTAGTTATTACTTTTGCCCAAACGAACTATTCACAGAACAGGCTAAAATAACTTTTCTCCTAAGGGACTAGGTATATATTTTTGCCAATCACACAATTTTGAAAGCGGTTGAAATTTGTAGAAATTTAGTTTGAAATTTTGCTAAAGAATACTAAAAGCTCGTCATTGTATCATTTATATATAAAATTAAAAGAAAAGTACCTACCGAAAAATGCAGACACTTAAAGCGCGAAAGTTCGTCTTTGGTCGGTCATTTTGATTATGCGAAACGAACATGGTTTGTAGCTAGGTAGACAGCATCATGTTTCTGAGTTCTGTTGTTTTTATCTACGATATTAAACTTCTTTTTCCCATTCACTGCAACTTGGTATGTCTCTGACTTGAAAAAGTTAGCTGGCACTCCTGGCCTATATCCCGAGACAAAACAATTAGAAGCACTGACACTATAGCGCTAGGAATAAAAAAATGCTTGTGTTGCTTAGAAGCTACTAGAAAGTATGTTGTTTCCATACTGTTTCATATATTTGTATGAACTGCCAACGAACGTCCGAAACGGCACACTCACACATTGAGGAGGCCGCTAAGCGGTTTTTGTGGTGATGCAGTACCGAATCCCGCGTCAAGACGAGTTTCACGTTGTTCTTTGTTTTCGCAATCTTGAAAATGCTTCGAGCGGATTTGTCTTTTGTTAGGGTTATTTAACATCTTGAGATTACCTATTTATGTATATATACCTATCAATCGAATACCACACTACGTAGTGGTATTCGATTGATCCATTTAAAATGAGATTTCAAAAAAAAAAAACAATTATTACAACTTATTGCCTTAATGTGGTGTTGGTAAGTATTTAAGTCCTATGTTTGTTCTGTAGTAGCAAGTAATAAAAAGTAGTTTTCAACTGTCTTGAGTCCATGATTCCACGAAAATTAAAAGTAAAAGTTAGTGCTGCCATCTAGTAGCTTAATGTAATGTTTCAACTTTAACTTGCGTCTAATATATATGACGTTTTTTTTTTGTTGATGAGCTGTCATAATTTAACTTAAGCAAGTCTAAAGTTGTCGCTAAATGCTAATGTGACATGTACTGCCATCTAGTGTTGTAGTGATGTATTTCGTTGCTAAGCTACAATCTTTGTTTTAGAGATTAGGCTAGCGTAGTTTCGCTTAAATATTCGCTTAGATGGCGCTAGCTGCATCATATTTCTTAGTAAATGATACCGAATAATCTTACAAGTATAAAATTATTCAGTACCGCGAATATTTGATAAAAGTCTGTTATTAACTTAATCTTTACTAACTGTTTTATTTTTGCTAACGTTTTAAAAATATTAATTTTGAAAATATAAACGTCTTAATGTATCAATAAAGAAAAATAGATGGCGCTGAAATAAATGTGCAGCGGTAGAATTATTTCTAAGTGAGGCCACAGATAATAGCTAGTCTCAATGACAAACACAAAACATGTGTTTGGATTTGGCGCAAACTAATTTAAAAAACAGAAGTTTTTGTGTTTCCAAGTTTCTCGCGCTTAATTAATGTTTAATTACTCATTTATTAAGCTATCTAAAATTCATCAATCATGATTTAGGTAATTGTATGTCATAAATACCAAAAATAGTAATTAAAATCGTCTAGACGCCTAATTATAAATATACTTTATAGAGGAAGTATACATACACCTGTTTCTATATATTATAAAAATGTAAATAGTTGTTTTCCACTTTAAAAAAATACCTAATTGGGATAGGTTACTGGGACGCTCGTATCCTTACATTTTTAAGTTACGCAAAATAAAATAGATGAATAGATTTTGATGCTATTTTAGCAGTAAGTATGTGGTAGGTATCATGCAGGCTTTTAGGTGTGTGTCAAATCGCACGGGTATTATCCGTGGATGATGTCAATAGGCTCCGAAACTGGTGTGCGTGTTTGAAAAGAGCAATCAATGTGGAGAAAGCCAGGTTTGTAGGAGTCGTGGCACTCGATACTCCGCCTATCGCGCAAGAGTTTTGGCGTAAAGATTTTTTTTGTTTTTTTAACCAAATGTTTTAAAGGGGTTTTGTTCAGAGACATGTTAACCCCATCGCACCCGATCACACTTTTGTATTACAATAGGCGTAAAGATATGTATGTATGTGTGCTTGTAGTTGTTGTATTATATAAACTGCAATAGTGTCGATGAGATTGCAGAGATAAAAGTTTTGTGTTTTTTTTTGAAGATTTATACCAACAATGAAATACAGTGAAGTACCGTATGGATTAGGTACTATTAAATATTTTCCGAATTGGTCCGAGTTCGCTGGATAGAATAGGCCATCTGCATCTCTACCAGGCAGCTCGTAAGAGACAATCTCAGGTTAGGATATAGGTAATTGGCTAATAGCCAACAAGACCTTTGGTGGTAGAGTGCAGGCAGCAACTTGCAAAGGTACGGATCCAACGACATACCTTTCCTTCCGCCATAGTTACACTGTCACGTTCGGGCTTGGAGGGTAGAGCAGTCGGTAGACTTGCACAATAGACCTTCCATTCCGGTCTCAAGACAGCGACGCACCTCTAACATCTATGGTGTGTATAGGCTACGGTTGTGTTTTAACAATAGGTGACACGTGTGCTGGTTCATTAATTAAGATCGCGGATATGTTCTTTTATATTGTGAATCTTGTCTTTTTTTATTTATGGAATTTAAGGCTAAGCACGAGAAAAACATCTTCAAACACACCAACATGTATGAAAAACATCAGACAAACATCAAACAACGGTTTGGTTCGGGCAACAAAAAAAAAATTGTTTTTTCAATTCCCTTATAAATTAATTAGACTTTCGTTGGCAATAGGTTTGTCTCCTACCACCCACCACTAGCAAAAGGCACTAACTAGTCTTGTGGGTGCCGTGGTTATACCTCTACCCACCACTCCCAGGAAACGAGCTTGAGGATACTTTTCATATATAAACGCTAATAGTAACATATAAAAACTTTTTAATACTTTTTCCGTTTCACGGATTTACTTTAACAAGTGGTCGCCCGTTGGTCGAAATTCGACCATAATAAATTTCAACATCTTGTTGATAAGAATGCCATCTTCATTTCTCAAGACCGACTACTTTGTTTCCAAACTTTTTAGTTCGCCATCTGTGATCTTTTATCGTTATGATCAATATATTTGTTTGTGTGTGTCAAATGTATGTGTGTGTAATGTGGGTAATGTTTTATTTATTGATTTAATGTACTTTAAAAGCATTATTATTGAAAAATATTAGCGTTCTGCACTTCTCCTACACATAAACTATAAGTGTGCCAAATTTTATGCTCCTGCGTCCGCGCAATTTTCGTAAACAGGGGTTCAAGATTTTGGCATCACGTATTATTATGTAGGTAATAAAGTTGTCAAAATTATTATTACTGTATGAAGAACTGACCCAAGTATCAGAATTACCTATTTGCTGTTTTTTCCTAATACCATGGTGACGATCTTCCACTCACTTGATGGAAAATTAAAGAGTTGTAGGCAGAACGACAACAGTTGAAGTAAGCATTAAGTCAGGCATCATTCCTGCAAAGTTTGAAACAAGCAATCACATTCGCCATTTTGTTACGTCAAGAAACGCGTCTCAGCGAAGGGTGCAGTGGAGGTATTACATTGATAAGTCGTGTGAGCAGGATACAGCACTGTAGACCGAGTAGATAAGTGCTCTGTGTTAGTGTATTGTGAAAACTCTGTCTTGATTCTTTTTTTATTGTGTTGCCCTTAGGACTGGCTAAGAATGTTTCGCCGTACTGCCCCTTTTTATGCAGGATGTCTTTACTGCGCTTATATTATCCTACTAATGTAATAAATGCGAAAGTTTGTGAGTGTGTTTGTATGGATGTTTGTAACTCTTTCTCGCTGGAATGACTGAACGGATTTGTATGAAATTTGTAACACAGATAGCTATTGACCTGGATTAACATATAGGCTACTTTTAATCCCGATCGCACAACGGGTTCCTGTGAAAATTCGGCCGAAGCCGTAGGCTGCAGCTAGTTTCATAATAACTACTCTTTGCTAATCTTATTTACTAATGATACATCTCTTCTCATCAAGTGCGAATACAAAAATGATCTAGTCACAGAAACAGCTAAAACTTTGAACGAAGTAGCCGATTGGTAAACTGAGAATAATCTTAAATTAAATCTAACAAAAACAAAATTAGTCGAATTTCAAACTCATTATAGAGAGACTAAATAAGTAGATGCTATTTTCAATAATACTATGATAGATAACGTAGATTTTACTTACTTCCTAGGAATAAAAATCGATAAATTTTGCATTTTGAAACCACTATTGATTCACTTTGTAATAAAATTGATAGGTTTGTGTATTTATTAAGAAGAATAAGAGAAGTAGCAGGTCTGAATGCATCTCTCTTAGCTTATCATGGATATGTTTCTTCCATTTTGCAATATGGGATCCCCATTTGGGGAAATTCTGTAGACTTAATTAGAATATTTAGAGTGCAAAAGAAGTGTATACGGGCGTTATATAATTTTAATCAGTTACATTCACGCAAACCACTGTTTAAGTCGCCCAAAATTTTACCTTTACTATGCTTATATATCTTGGCTGTATGTGTATTTGTAAATAAGCATCATCATTTATTTCAAACAAATGCTAAAGTACTTATTAAGAATTACACACTTCAGAAATAGTAAAAAACTACATGTGCCTAATCAAAATCTTAATGTTTATAAATATAATGTAAATTGTATATTGTATATGTATGTATAATGTATATATGTATATTTTATTCGTATACATAACCAAATTCCTGATAGTCTGAAATCACTTCCAGTAAAAAGATTTCGAAAGAAGGTATTTGAATTGCTATTAGAGAAGACATATTATAGTGCAAAAGATTTTCTTGCTGACTAGCATAAATAAATAAAATATGTATATGTTTTTTTTAATAAATTTAAGCCCAATTTAAGTAATAAAATTATGAATGCCGGGGAGTTTGTTTCGCCGTTTCTTCTCCCGACTGGCTAGGTTTTGAAACGGTGGTAGTGTACGGTAGATAGGACTAAAAATTAATCTACTTTTAAATTTATTTATAATAAATTGTAAAACTTATGTTTGTAAATAAATAAAATGTTTTTTAAAAATGTAAATAAGTGCTGCGATTTAAATGTACATTTTTATATAAATATGTAACTTCGTAAAATTTAATTAAATGTTTGCATACCACAATGTGGTAGAAGATGTTGTATTCTTAAATATCTTTATAACAACTTTTTCACACACATATTCCGCAAATAAGTAATATGTTTCGTAATAAATTCCCTTTTCATTGTTTATTAATTTCATATTTTATATTTAGTTTTGTCTGTATAGTCAAAAATATTCATAACAAGTCATATAAGTGTCCTGGGCAAAGATTTGGCGGGAAAAATACACGATACATTAATTACAAGAAAACAATTTAACTGAACAATATGATACGAAATGTCACTAAGATTTACTATCTTTACTTAATATTATGTAGAAACAGGCCACTCTCTTTATTTTTGAATAAAATCATCTTATCTTCACTGATGGGAGAGCGCTGTGCAGCAACTTACCCGGGTAGGAATCTACCACCTTACCTATATCTGCCGCCAATGATAGTACGCAGTAGAAGATAAGGCAGCCGATAGACTTGTTCATTAGGCTTCACGCCTTCCACAGGATAGCGACCAACGCACCTGTAACATCTATGGTGTCTATAGACCACAATTACCTGTTATCACAGGAAAGCCACTTGTTTAGTGTCTCCTGCTAAAAAGATATTGAAATAATGCTCAAGTTGTCACGGTGAAGAGCTTCTGGTGGCGGTTCTGTTTAGGATTTTAAGTTAGTCCTCATCATTGTCAGTTTTAACCGATTTGAACAAAAGTTAGTTTAGTTTTTGTTATTGGAATATATAGGCGCGGGTTTAAAATTACCGAACTTGAACACTTTATGGGGCTTCGTCTCAAAACATGGCAAAGGCAAAAGTTAAAATGTCACACATGCGAAAAAATCAATTCAGTAGTCCTTTTTAAAGACGTTCAAGCACTGCGTTTTATGTTTAGCAATTAACATATTGGTTTACTAAAAAACAACGCACCTCTCACATCTTTCATATCATCATCATCCGGAGGACGTCCACTGCTGGACATTGGCCTCCTCCAAAGAGCGCCACAAGACACGGTCACCAGTAAGTTGTACTAACGCTATTAAGCTGTCACTTTTTCATCATCATCATCATCATCAGCCGGAGGGCGTCCACTGCTGGACATAGGCATCCCCAAAAGAACGAGTCTCGGTCACCAGCCGCTTGTAACCAGCGACTCCCCGCGACTTTGACCAGATCACCAGTCCATCGGGTGGGAGTTCGTCCAACAGTACGTCCTCCGGGGCGGGGCCACCACTCGAGAACCTTTTTCCCCAGTGGTTGTCGGTTCTGCGAGCAATGTGGCCTGCCCATTGCCACTTCAGCTTGCTAACTCTCTGAACTATGTCGGTTACTCTCGTTCTTACGGGTCATATCTCGCAGAGAAACACCGAGCATAGCTCTCTCCATAGCACGCTGAGCGACTCTGAGCTTATTTAAGAGGCCCACATTTAACGGCCAAGTCTCAGTTCCATATGTCATTACCGGTAACACACACTGGTCGAAGACATTCGCCTTTTCATATAGATGTATGTATAGGCAGCGCAGTAAAAAAGCGTAATTTTTGTATAATATTTATTGAAAAGTAAATAATAAAACGAATTTCCTAATGAGACTGGAGATTATAATAACGTTGCCAACCTAAGGCGTTTCTTAGGGTCTTGTGTAAGTTTGTTCACTATTTTAGGATAAGTTATCCTTTAAACTGGAACACGGCACTAACAAGCAGTCTTTTTAAAATTCAGTTTTTTTTCGCTTAGATTCAAGCATAATTTTTGTATGTTTTTTATCTTAGAGTTGCTAAGTAAATCAATAAATGTAGTCCAAACTTATTTGTGAGTAGCTTTGCCACTTGGCTTCGCCTGTATGTTGAAGTTCTCAAAGTTTACCTTAAAACCAGTTAAGCGTCCGACATGAATCACCGCTTTTGTCCTTTAGGTCAAAGTCTTCTCGCGGCCGAATTTCTTTCTTGATTCATGCGTTAAGGCCTGGTTGGCAAACAGACAAACAAAGGTACATCCAAATATCGAAATGTTTCGCATACCTTTGCATATGATGCAGCTGTAGAAGAGATGTACATTGAAAATATACAAAAAAATACGTGGAGTATCTTCAAGCCCATATCCCTGAAGACTTAGGCAGTGGCACAACCAGGGCATCCACGACTAAGTCCCCCAATGTGATATGATGCCTATATGCTAATAATAATGCCTTTCGCCAAATATATGTAAATATGCTTAAAGTACTAGAAACATATTGCAAAACACAATATGATCTTTTTTATTAGATATTGTCGTCTGTCTTTTTGTTTCTTTGTCTGGCTGTTTGTCAGACAGACGTCTGGCTGTCTCTTAATTTTTTGTCATTATATACTAAGTTTCCAAAAAAATGAGCTTGTACCACTGGGAAATGTTGTTGTTTATTCTGTGTACAAAATTCTCTGAAAACATGAATGAAGCCTCCGGCAGTAATTTCTTTATATTATTTATTACATATAAAGCTTGTATTTAGATTAAAGACGACATTTCTGTTGTTATTTTTCTAGACAAACTTTAGCTCTAAAAATAAGTTTTTGTGTACGTATTATTTTTGAAGTCAATGACATATATTCATTTTTAGAAATATCTTCTTGGTTTTGATTGATTTATCTTCAAACTATCCGCAACTAAAAGAAAAGGCGGACTGTTTCATGTTAATGCTTAACTATGGTTTAACTGTACAACTGGACTGGAATAAGTTACCTACACAAATTGAATCTAACCCCAAAGTAAGCAAGTTATACGCTTGTGTTATGGGTGTTAGCCAACGATACTAATAGGTACATAGAAATACTTAAGTAGATACTGGAATATATTTAATAAACAGTCAGATCTTGAAATGCAGACATCTAAATGTTTATCAGACTAATGCCGGGAATCGAACCTGAGCCTCGCGTTTGGTCGGTGGATTTAGGTGCGTGCAAATATTTGGCACGGCTTACTAGGACGTTCCTAAATATTGTTTCATGAATTTTTGCCTGTTTATTGAACCGCAGTATGGAAAAGTACTAGATCAATTTCGATTGGGTTTTCCATGAAACATATTGATCCGACATGTAATCAATAGTATGTTTCATTAATCTTAGTCATACTATTGGACATAGTTCGCTTGAAAAACAAGGTAGGTTTGTTTTTAGGTAATTACATATTACTAAAGTTTGAAGAAAAACTATTTAAAAAAAATTAAAATCGTTCTTGTTAAATGAATATGTTTTCTTTTTAAGTACTTTCTCACTAACTTTATATTCTCACCAACTGACTCGGCGATATTTTTGTCACTTGACATTAACAGCAACTAACGATTTGTATGGCAAAAATAAGGTATTGTGTTTCTCATTTTCTGTTCTGCCCTTTTCCTGGTTTTTCTTTTCATAAGAAACTATTTAGATTTACTAACACAAAAAATATTGTAAAATCTTCCAACCAGCCAGAAGACCTATGAAGGTAGATGAAAAAAAAACGACTTTAGGCACAACTTAGTTTGTGAGATTACTTTTATTAACAATTATTAATATTGTTTAAGCTAGAAATATTTAGAGGTACATGTTTGCCAAAAAATATGGTTTAAAAAGTTTGGTAAATATCTGTTGAGGTTGATTTTTGAAATGCGTTTCATTTATCAGTTTTAAACGGATATAGATATGGACTGCAGATGTTACAAGCGCAATAGGTAGAACTTTCAAAAACTTCGAAATCTTGAGCTTATTTTCGGAAAAAAGGACCATCAAAATCCATTCTTATTGGCAGAGTGTTAATTTGACAAACATACAAAACATACGATAACCTTCTTTTTGAGGTCGGTTGAAAACATTAGCAGCGATACCATATTGGCAATGACGGTTCTTTTGTACAGGCGAGTAGTGGAGCTAAATCGCGTGGGGGCCATCGACCTGCGCCGGCGCAGACGTTGCCGTCACCGCTGATGTCGGTGAAACTATTTCACTGAAAAATTCGCCGACGCGCCGTATCATTGGAGTCAACCTTGACGTTTTGTCGCGTCGTCTATACAACCGCGTGGGTGCCCCCCGAAATTCCTATTCATGTCTTATATATTGGCACTCGATTGTCGCGGGTTTCGTGAATGTCCCCAAAGAAATTGTGAAATGGGTTTCGAAATTGAAAGAATTTCAAAACATTGCTAGATATTAAATATATTGAATTATACAATTTATTTAGCGCAGTTAATCTGAAAAAAAACATTTTCGATTTCAATAACTACACGGACACAACTAAGCGAAATAAAACTGCAAAACCAGACTCCAACTATTTCATTGAGTACCACGTAGCGATTTGATACATTTATTTTCGTAAGATAGCACATGCTTTCGAAATGTTTCCACGTAAAACTGTAAAATCGAGATGACTTCCTCCTTTTTGGAGTTGGTTAAAAATCAAGTATTATTCTCTATTTAACTGAGGTTCTATAAAATGCCGACTTGGCGGCAATGGTACCTTAAAAGTACGATCTTACAAATAAAAATGTTGTAGAAATCGGTTTACCTACCTAAGTTAAAAATATAGGAGTCGAACTTTTCGAACAAGTCGAAGTTGGTTAAAAAGGAGGAGGTTTTTAATTCGACCGGATGTGATTCGGATGATGATCGTGATGATCGGTTGGATATCGCTTCACAGGCATACACAATGCCTGTGAAGCGATATCCAACCGAATCTCGTTGATATTTGTTTGACATAGATTTATGTGGGACCATTTCGGAATCTTTTGTTATGTTCCAAAAAAGGAATTATCGGTTCGTGACGTAGTGCCTAGTTAAGTAGCTAGAGTTTACTGCGCTTATTTAATATATTGTCATATCAAACCAATAAGGAAGAAAAACTATTAGTTGTATATTTCTGTAGATCGGTTATTGAGTTTGGTAGTTAAATGCCTTTACAAACACGTAGAATACGAATAAAAGAAAATGTATGATATTACGACTGTCGTAATATCATACATTTTCTTCATTTGTAAAAAAGTATCCATACGTTATAGATATTTCCGGAAAAACGTGATTGAATGTTCTTTGATTTATTTATATGTTAACCTATTGATTTGTTTCCCGTTTTTTTTATTTATCCTTTTGCTTGTTCGCACATCAAGGAAATACTTAACCAAATTTCACGAGTTCATGTTACATTCAAGTTATGTTTTATCAAAATCTGTGTACCAAATTTCAAGGTGTTAAAGGTATTATGGTCTAGAGACTAAATAACCTCTCGAGTTAAATTCTGGGTCGGGCTTAATGTCTATTTTTTAAATTCCATTACACCGGCGGCGTTAACCGGGATCGGACAAGTGGCGCGGTTGGCGATAGGTTTGACACCTGTCACATTGTGAGACTTAGTACCATAAGCTAAGCAGGGATGTTTTGGTTTTTCATTTGCCTACTTCTTTAGGAATACGGGGGTAGAGACTCTTATAACATGCGAATGTGGATGGATGTAGGCACGCGGGAGACCAAGGTTGACATTCCACAATCAGATCGCTCAAGTGTTATTCGAAGGTTATTCAAATCTCCGAAACTGGCGTGTTTGTATGAAAATTGTAATTAATGTGGAGGAAGGTTGGCAGCTCTACCAGTATCGGGAATTTTGGCATTCGATACTCTCTGTTTACCTCGAAAGGGACTTGGCGTGAAGATATGTACGTAAGACTCTATCCACAGAGAGAAAAATATGTTGAATGGCACTCGTACGAAGCCACGGGTGCGGTTTGTAGTATATTTTTAGCCGACTACGTAAAGGAAGGGCGACCATTCCAACATCCAAGTATAACCCGACTCGGAAGTATGTCTGCAACTCGCTGAAATGCACGTTCCTTCCGCTTTGCGGCACATTTTCTCCCGAGTTCACTCATTAGGACCAGAATATTATAGTTTTTATTATATACTAGCTGCTTACCCGCTCCTTAAGCTCGGTTCCTATAATCAACGAAGCGTAATCCGTTAATATAACCATAGGTAGTTGCCTAAAAGTGACGAAGCGTTGCTCATAGTTACACCAAATGTTTCGATTTAACTGTCGTTAACGAACGACCGTAGTTAGATTTTGTACTATTAGTACAAAAAACTACCATTCGTGTGCATAACGACTCGTTTCTTGAATATAGGAGCCGGGCATTAGCATATTATAGTTCCTATAGCCTCTATGGTCTAGCGGTCCGGCGCATGACTTGCCTACATGAGGTCCGGCCTTCGATCTCTCGGTCAGCCCATTAAAATATGTTTTTTTTTTATGTTCTTAATAAAACAACGTTGCCTGGGATTGGATGTGTGGTACGGTTAGGGTTGTCTATAGGTTTGCTACCTATTACATTATGGGACTTAGTGTTTTCGGCTGGCCGTGGGTGCCCTAGTTGTACCTCTGCTTTCATCTTCGGGGATACGGCCGTAAAAAAAATTAAGTTACCATTTTCCTACACACTTTAATTTTCCATCAAAATCGTTTGGGGGTTGGATTTTGAAAACAGTAGTATGTGTGTGGGGATCTTTAAATATATGCATATCAAGTTTCTTCAGAATCGATCCAGCTGTTTAGCCGTGAAAACGTAACAGACTCGATTTCGCATTTACAATATGCAAGCAAACAGGCAGCCATTATATTCGCATTTTATGGCCGGGTTCTTACGTCACGTGTTCAAGCCTACTGGCCTTACACCGTAGACTATGAAAATCATGAAGCTATGATGACAGAAATATGTAAACTGATCCTGGCAACTGATCCTGGCGAGCTACTACATCGCATTCTACCACCTAACTGTGACCAGGGGTACAAGTAGAATAATCCGTTGATCTATCTTACTACATACATGCATACATATCTTCACGCCAAGTCCCTTACGGGGTTGGTAGAGAGTATCGAGTGCCAAAACTCACGATCTTGAAAAACCTGTCTGGCTTCCGTCACATTCATTACCCTTTTCATATAAACACGCTGGTTTCGGAAACTCTTGACACCACCCTCGGATAATATCCGAGTGATCTGATCGTAAAATTTCAACCTTGGTCTCCCCGGGTACCTACATCCATCTACATTCGCGTTGTATATCTGTTTTGGCAATCTTTCATCTGATACTCCTTCCACATGACCGAACCAGCAAAGCATGCCCTTTGGCATTGTAACACCAAAACTTTCTTTTAATCCCACTCTATATCAGATCTCATTGCGACCGTATTTATCCTACTCTCACGCTTCTTCTGACATACCCAACTCTCGCTTCCATACAATAACGTTGGGATAAGCACAGAATTATGCAAAGCGTCTCAAGCTTTTTGACTCAAAACCTCGTTTCGAAAAAGCTTACCCAGCGCTCCATTCCCACTATTCCCCGTACACACTCTTACACATTACACTAATACCTATCTATCTTACTAGATAACCACTATGGGGCGATGGGGTCTTTACATCTCGATAACGAAAAAAATTAATACAGCGATAAGTAAAATAAGTACTTAAAACTCAATAGCCATAGTACCGTCTGCTTTTTATAAAAGAAACGCGAATCTAAAATGTTTCCAACACCAACATTTTTTTTTCAAATTCAAAAATTATTTATTTCTCTTACAAACAGTTTAACAGAATATAATTCAAAACCAAATAACAAAGTAAGAGACTGGTGTCTGCAACTAGGATACCCTGTGCGAGCAGATCACCAGGCCCCACTTCAGATCACGGATACTATAGTATTCCTTTACACTCGTGTTAGAGAAACAGAAATTTAAAATGATAACAAACAACACAAAAATAAAATTCTAGTAATAATACAAGTAAATCGTTATTGGTTTCATATTTCTACAAATACGTAAACAACAAATCCTACAATTTAATTGCAA
>NJDD01001791.1:228378-243392 GCA_002245505.1 Calephelis nemesis | reverse complement strand
ACCCTGTGCGAGCAGATCACCAGGCCCCACTTCAGATCACGGATACTATAGTATTCCTTTACACTCGTGTTAGAGAAACATAAATTTATAATCATAACAAACAACGCAAAAATAAAATTTTAGTAATAATACAAGTAAATCGTTATTGGTTTCATATTTCTACAAATACGTAAACAACAAATCCTACAATTTAATTGCAAATTATTAATTAATGTTAGTCACCATCGTCTCCTGACGTATTGTGTTCTGTTTGTGCCAAGTACGTAAGGAGATCTGTGATTGGACACGTGTCTAGTCTGTCTGCACTGCTCATTCATGTTCATTTAATTAAAACCAGTCATTTGTTGCGACTTCGTCAGAGTGGAATAGTCGCGATGTTCGTACCAACTTTGATCTCCTATTGTACTCTTTTAGGGTTGATTTTTTAAAAAAACAGCCTATATTTAAACTCGAATCTTTAGCTATATGCATATCCAATTTCATCTAAATCGGTTCAGCGGTTTAGCCCTGAAAGAGCATCAGAAAGCCCAAAGACAAAGTGTTGGTCCGGGTCCGCTGTATACAATAGGCCATCTACTTTTCTGCCAGGCAGCTCGTAAAATCGCAGGTTAAAATATGTGTCGTTATCAAGAAGACCATCTGGTAGTATAGTGCTGTGCAGCAACTTGCCCGGGCAGGGATCCACTGCCTTACCTATGTCTGGCATTATAATGACTGTCATGTTCCGGTCTGGAAGGTAGGGTAGCCTGTAGACTTGCACAACAAGCCTTTCATCCCGGCCTCAGGACAGTGCCGGTAACATATATGGTGTCTATAGGTTTCAGTTGTCTCTTACCATCAAGAGAGATCATGTTCGCTGACCTCTTGACAAGAAGTTGTTCGATTTTGACTCCGTAGAATTTTAACGATTTGGTATAAACTTTCATTCACTATTATACTCCTTTGGGGGTCAGAACACAATAACTAAATTGCTTTTATCTTGTTCTTTTCAAGCATAAACACATACGAAATTTTCGATTCCGCAAATTTCTTCGATTGAATGAATCGCATGTGCCACGTACGCAAGGAGCTCTGTGATTGGACATGCATTACATGTATGTGTGCTGCACACACATATATAACTTTTTTACTTATATGATAGTTCAGATATATTATCAGATTGCGTGATATCATTTGTGCCAAGAAAGCTAAATCAAAATGTGTTTTGTATTTTTTAAATGATTCTATCTCTATTGTATCTCTTGCCCCGTGAACGCAAGGATTATTTTGATCGGTGATGTGTGCTTTGATTGTTGTACTTTCATGTATGCGCTAGCGTCATTTTTTTTTATTTATTCTTCAAATTTTATAGAAATATATATACAAGCGAATGTTTGGTATTCTATAAAGGTTGATGTAAAAAAAAGATCCCGCGTTAGTTATGTGTGTGTGAACGAACTTATACACGAATTTCCAGCGTGGTTCATCAATCGTATCATTAAGTTTTCAGTTTTTAGCAGAAAAGCTTCTTTTTCCGCCTCTTTTTCTGTGAAAGAGTAAAGGAAAATGTATTTGTTATGAATCACAGATGATTTTTGGAAAAGTCTATCACCTATTTCTAAGAATTTTGCGGCCAACAAACTATTTTCTTCATAAATATTTACTCTCAATAATTGTGAAAATGTGTTGCACTTAGAACATGAAAGCATTGGTTACTCCTTTGATGTTAGTTAAAAAGATATGCGTGACTTCCTTCGCGTAGGTATGCTTCTAAATTTGTCATAGATTAACAATGTTCTGGAATTTTTTGTTTATTTTTATGAGATTAGATTATTTTTATTGGCATTTCGTAAATTTTCGGGTTATTTTTAAAAACATATAATAGGTACATCACATACACACATCTTCACACTAAGTCCCTTACGTGGTAGGCTTATTTATAATACATCGCTTAGGCATGCTTGCTCAGATCTTCAGTTCAGGTTTAGGTTGGATTTAGTTGACAAGACCTCGTTGATATTTAGGTTTTTATGGAACGGTAAACAGGCAGACCGACCTCTTAATGGCATTAAGTACACTTTGCCCACAGACATCAAAATGCGTTTGGTGTCTAAAGGCGAAGGTGTCTAAGGTTAGGTGTAGTCTCGTCTCACTTGAGGTAAGTAAGTAAGTTTGTTGGCAGCCCTATCTTACCGGAATATATCGAAAGTGTACACTCTCTTTATAAAAGGAGAATAAATGCACCAAATCAGGTTATTTTTATATTAATTGATATTTTTTTTTATTTTATTAAATTAAATTTAAAAAACCTTTTAAGTTATAAAAAAAACATTGCAAATTTATTTATTTATTATAAACGCAGACCTATGTAAATGTATAAAATAACAGATACCTGTAGTTAAAAAATTAAAAATTTCAAATAATTCTATTGAATAAAGTAGAAATCTGTGGGCAATATGTGTAATATTAGGTAAAATTTTGACAGAATTTGTTTCCTGATTTTAGTTAATATACAGCCAGCCATCGAAAACATTTTGTTGATTATATACGTCATCTGGGTTAGTTAAGTTTTATCTAAGTTTAAAATTATAAAAATTGAAAAAAAATCAACTATCAATCTATTATTTCTGAGTAAAATCGATTATAATTGAAGATTAATTGATTTTTTTTTCTTTTTCCTAAGTTGAACACTATAATGATACAGCAATCTATATTATTCCATTAGTGGCGATAGAATCATTACATCCCTATCCCCTTAAAATGGTAAATATGTTAGAAGGAGCGCATAAAATATTCACTCATTTGGTAGCTGTGGAATAAGTTATAGCACTGGC
Source organism: Calephelis nemesis (assembly GCA_002245505.1). Taxonomy (NCBI): domain Eukaryota; kingdom Metazoa; phylum Arthropoda; class Insecta; order Lepidoptera; family Riodinidae; genus Calephelis; species Calephelis nemesis. Next base: position 240,579 of record NJDD01001791.1, on the reverse strand, counting down.
GCACAGAAGATGCACTACCTTACAAATGCAAGCAAAATTGAAGCTTAAGATATCACGTGAAGGCTCATATTGCGATGTAATAAACACTCACATTACGTGTAATTTACGCTTGCAAGCAAAATTTAAATGTAGACGTTAACTTGATGCTTATATTGTGTTGAGCGTCGCAGGAACAATAAACGCAACTCTACATCCACACACGAAGACTATGGAATAAAACAAGCAAATGCAATCACAGCAAATTATTTATTTGAGGATTATGTGTGTTAAACAAAGTTACAAAATTATTGGAGAATTCCAACATATTCTACCACATCGTGGTGCTCACGTATATCGTCATTTTAATGTTCTCACTTTTTTTATTTATTACAATATTGACTATTAATTACAAACAATTTTGGAATGTAAATCATTTTAATCCTGCCGGAAACTTCTACCATTTTCAAACCTAGCCTAGTAGAAGAATCGGCAAAACTATCTACCCGGTAATCTGGGCCATCACTATCTAGCAAAGCTCGAAATTATATAGCTTAATACTTAAAAAATGTGCTTGTTTTAACCAAGCCACAGTATTAAGAATTCTACCTACCAGTAGTCCAACTCCTTTGTTCTTGAATTCATGCTGACATTTTATATACCTACTCACGGCAAGCCAGTCGAGGGTCAGGGTTGTCAAATAATAACATTTTAAACATTTCATCTAAAAGTTTTATTTTAAAATGGCAAACAAAAAATGTGAAGTTAATAATGAAACCGATGATGGTCTTACTGAAGTTTCGTCCACAAAATTTTCATCCACAGTGGACGAAACGACACCTTTTATTTTATTATTTTTTTTACCGACGATTCGTTCGCTATCAAATAATTGAAGTTGTTTAGTACAGTCAGATGAAAAAGTTGTATGCTAATGAACAATATAATAACAAAAAAAAACATGACATATATGTGACAACAGCTACATTGATTTGGCATTACCTACTTACTATTTTTAATCACAGATATAACCAATTCAAACTAAAATCCTATCCTATTAATATTATAAATGCGAAAGTTTGTATGTATGGATGTATGGATGTATGGATGTTTGTTACTCTTTCACGCAAAAACTACAAAGCCGATTGTGATGAAATTTGGTATGTAGGTAGCTGAAGACCCAGAATAACATATAGGCTACTTTTTATCCCGGAGTTCCCGCGGGATTGGGACTTACGCGGGTGAAACCGCGGGGCGCAGCTAGTCATTCATAATGTATAATTCGCAGTATGTGATATATTTATGAATCCATTATAAAGCTTTTTTGCTTCGTTTTGCACATAGGAGTGAAATAATTTTCACCATGCTATCCATAAAATATTTGGATAATTTGGATTTGTTTTACCCACTTTAACTTTATACTAATTACTATTATGTGCTAAACTTCATCATACGTGTAAAAAAAATTAATTAAATCTTGAGTTTTTGGTGACTTTAATGTATCAATTTATATATAAAAGTTTAAAACATATACCTAAATGGATCGCTTTATTTTGTTAAAGCTTTGTATCTGACTGTATAAAATTTTTTTTAATGGTGCACGAATCGACAGTGGAAAAATAATAAATTAAAAAGGTGTCGTTTCATCCATTGTGGATGAAAATTTTGTGGACGAAACGTCAGCAAGCCGGATGGCTTATTTACGAATGAAAATTGAACACATCCTGTAAACCATTATAAATTTACAAGACAGCAAGTATTACACTACAATAAAATACACTATAACATATTTTTTAACAAATAACGAGTGCAAACCCTTCTAGATAGAGAGCGCAAACTGTATGGAGTTTGCGCTCGCCGCCCCTGCCGCTCGCTTCCCCGCGTTCCCCCCAGCGTTGCTCTGTGCAAGTACATGAGTCGGCCGACTGTTAGTATTAAGACTGTGACCAAGCTACAGGCAAAAGGAATCTAAGTAAATATATATTATTTAAATTCTTCAACAGAAAGTTGCATTCTTTCATTAATTAATACACTAAAAATAGTATTTCCTGTTTTTTATGTATACGAAAGCTAGTAGTTTAACTGGAACTTTCGAGCAAACGCTCGAACCCCCTGCGGTTTTCCCTCAGAACACCATAATAGAATGCGTGTTATTCGAGAACGCGTTATAAATCTTTACCTAATACGTTATTCATAAACGACGTTTAACGTATTGTGGGCATATTATCATAAGTACCCGGCAACTGGTCAAGTGCTGGAAATCTATCATCGATCAAATGAATTGATTCATCGATACCTTTTGTTGTTTAAGTTAGCGGGTTTTGTATATTTTGTATCTAAAGTTATGTGATGTAGAAATTCTGTACTTTTTTCGTGGTTATCCCAAGCTCTTTTAAAGTATGAATGACTATTCTACGGAAAATCTGTGGTGTTACGGTCCAGAGTGAAGGGTAGCCGGTAGAATTTTACAGTAGCCAGAATACGATGGCCATAGAACAGCGACACAAGTTCTTTTATGGTATCTCTTGGCCACAAGAGCTATGCTCCTGCTCATTGTCTTGTCACATAGAAAATGGTACCTCGCGATATTGAAGTTCAAACTTCTTAATGAAACTGACAATAATGTTTATAGAAATAAGAAAGATTGACCAAAAAATGCAGTTCAGATGTGTGGATAGTTGTAGCTAGTAAGTACCCGGGAAGACCTGGACTGATATACCACGAATAAAGTCTATGAAACTAGCGCGTTTGTATAAAAAGAGTAATGTACGAGTATGTGGTGGAAACTAGACAGGTCCGTAGTGATGTGAGATTTCGCATTCAACTCTCTATCTATCGAGGACGGGACTTGGCGTGAAGTATTATGTTTAACAAATGCAGAAAACACTCCCGCTGTACTTTCAGCGATCAATAGTCAGTATTGACTAAACCTTATGCCTTAATCCGGTAGAAATACTGTTCATAATAAATATGATCGCATACAAAGTGTTATCGTGAGTGAGTGAATGAGATTGATTGAAACATACGTCTCGTAGTGTCGGGTTAATCTTGTTGGAATTTCTTAGAAGGCTTAACAGCGAAGTTTCATTAAGAGATAAGAAGATAGATGAAGCACCGCTTAGGAATTACCGAGGCCCGTGTAATTGTGCCTAAAGGTTGGGTGCGATGTGGACGGCGCCCGTCCATAATGGGAGTCGGCGTTCGCCTTTGTGTCCGCATCTGCTATTATGTATGCAGATTAACACCGGGGGGAATTTGTTCAAATATCGTAACAAGGCCTCCTCGCGGCGCCGGCGCCGATCGCGCTCATCTAATTTACGATTCGAGACCTGAGAATGTGTCGGCTTCCACGGGTCTTGGACTCTTTTTATCGGTTGTATAATACGCCTCCTCGGCGATTGGTTTGGGAGGCGATGTTTTTGCGTTAGCGTGCGTGTGATGTTGATGGTCTATATTTAACTTATGCATGTTTGTAATGGGATACAAAATTTTGGATGCTTTTTGCAATCAAATTCGGATTTACCGAGTTTGTTTTGTCTGTGTTGTTACAAACGAATAGCGATATCGATTTTTTATGCGGACGGACAATATCTGAATGTAAAATAGTTTAGTTACAGCACAAGTTGTACTGAAGGTTTAAAGGAATCTCGACGTTGAGGTTTTCATGATAAATGTGGTAGGATGTCTACAGTTTTATTTGAGCTTGTTGAGTAGTTGATATTAAAAGCTAAAAAATACCAAAAACATACGTATCTTCATGCCAATTCTTTTGCGGGGTAGGCAGGTATCTAGTCCAGTACGTCACGATCTTTGTAGACCTGCTTAACTTCCTACCGATGAAGAGTGTCCAAATGGGTATGTATGTATTTTTTGCGTAGTTGAAAAGGATGCTTTTGTTGTAATTTATCTCGTAATAATGATATTGTTTTTGATGCGAACCTTTACTATGAGAAACCAACCAATAATTTATTGGTTATTCGATGAATATTGAAATTCCAAAGTTCACAGGCCTGTTAACTTGGGAATGTACCTCACATTGGATAGACGATTCCTAATAGTTGTGGAAAATTTATAAGCGTGGAACAAGCCTATATCGTAGTTACCAAAACTAAATCGTCGAATTCACAGGATGGATATATCCACGGTCAAGTCTGCTGACATGTGTGCCGAATCTCGTTACGTATTTTTGACCGATTTCGAAAAATAGAGGAAATTATTGTTTCCATATTTTTTTAGATATTATGTCAATTTATATGAGCGTCATTTGTGAACTGTTTTTAAAAATTCTTTTTTTTGTTTGAATGAGTGTAGTTTTAAGGTCCCTTTGCTATTAAATCTTGATGTGATAATGGAATATAAGACAAATCGAAGAAAACACTGTGAACTAAAATGACATAATGTTAAAATCGAAGTCTGTTTTTGCAGTCTTACTTTAAATTATAATTGGTTAATTATCCTATAATTAACAATGTTCAAGACCTCCATAACAATCTACATGTAATGTAATAAAGAACCATTTTGAATACCTCAGCTTTCAAAAAGAAAACCACATCGAAATCCCATCCATTCAAAAGTTCTGATGCTCAGACACAAACACACAAATTACAACACCCCTCTTCTTCCGTCGGGGGTTAAAATTCAAAGTAAACGTGACGTATTGAAAGCTAAAGCCTGAAAGTGCACATGTAGTCAAGTTAAATAATGGTGGAAGCGGGCTGGCGGAGGGTGGAGAAGGGGGGACCGTCCGGCCGCATTCCTCCGAAGCCTCCGACCCTCCCAGCCGCGTGCCGAACTTCAGCCGCTTTCCCAGGATGGAATGCCGTCTAATGTTACCCATACGCTTCTAACGTTGAAATTTTCGTTTCGGTGCTTCTTTACATTAGTAAGTGGCAGATTTATATTATGTTTTGTATTTGGTAATCGACCATTATTAATTCTCCATTTGTATGTATCGATGTAATAAGAAAGTTTGTGTGTTGCGGGAGGTCCGGCGTCCTCATGTAGAAATTTCATCGTGTGTATATATTTGAGGTTATTAATGTCCGGTTCCTATATTCAAGAAACGAGTCGTTTTGCTTACGAATGGTAGTTTTTTGTACGAATAGCAAAAAAGTCTAACTATTGTCGTTCGTTATTGACTGTCAACTGGAAACATTTTGTGTTCGCAACAACGCTTCTTTACTTTAGTCAAATTACCAATGGGTATAATGACGGATTACGGAACCTTAGTTATAGGAATGGGGCATAAGATATATTATAAAAATACATTTACATTTTTTATATTATGAAATGTGATTTTTGCATTTTACTGGTTTTCAACTAATTTAAAAAAGGCTATAGGTTCGAATTTTTTTAAAGACTTCAAAAAAAAGAGAAGGTTGTATGTTTTATATTTTTGATGTATGCTTATCGATTTCTCCGTCGTTACTGAACCAATTTTATAAATTATTATTTATGTATTTGAAAGAACGCATGTGGAACGGTGGTCACAATGCCACCAACTCTGTATCTGATTATGGAACATCAGGGAAGGCGGTGGTACCAATCCAGACTAGTCATTGCGAAACCTTAGCTCGGTTCCGAACCGTAAACTGTCAGTATGCCCATTGGTAGTTTGACTAAAAGTAGCAAGGCGTTGCACATGTTATACAAAATGTTTAGAGTTAACAATCGAAATGAACGACTGTAGTTAGATTTGTACTCTTCGTACAAAAAGCAACCATCCGTAAGCAAAATGACTTGTTTCTTGAATATAGGAACCGGGCCTTAGTTATTGAATTCTTCATTTCCACCAAGTCTTGAATATCTGATAATGGGATCTCAGGGAAAATATTAAATTTTTTGCGTAAGTACTTAGGCGGCCTAGTATTGAAATTGAAGTTTATTTTGTTCTGTTTTGCAGTGCTCAAATTATTATATGTTTAAGCGGGTAATACCCAGATGCCTAAACATAAAATGGGGAATAATGCGCTGCCGATGTAAGCGTAATGTTTAAATAAGTTCAAGTGTGTAATAAGTGTAAGTGTAAGCTAGGTTCCTTCCTTTTAAACCAGAAACAGTGCCTTACCTTGTTTCTGGTATAAATATCGATTCAATTTGTTTGTAGAAGAGTGCGAACTTTTTTCTTAAGAAAAGGTAGGCGTTGCAATTTTTGGTCTCATTAACCCCCAACGGAAAAGAGGGATGTTATAACTTAACGTGGATGGACCATTTCCGATGCAGATGTTTATGTTTGAAAGCTGACATGATCGAGATGGGTCTCAACCACATTACGTGAAGGTTTTGTTACAGGATTATTCTGAACATGCTTTCAGTACCTACAAGTATTCCGTGGCAAATAAATATCCTCTACTGACATTTCTACGTCACAGCTTTTATGCATCTTGTCTTCTCAGTTTTTTATTGTTTGTTTGTTGATCTGTGTGTTTAAATATTAGCTGGCGATGTTTTATCATTATCATTATCATCAGCCCAAGGACGTCCACTGCTGGATATAGGCCTCCCCCAAAGAGCACCACCAGTCGCGGTCATCATCCGCTTGTATCCAGCGACTCCCTGGACTTGGTGAAGTTTAGCTAGTTTTAAATATAACAAGGTAACATTACAAAAGGGACTGCTATAAAAATGTGCCTAATTTTCAACCGTCAAAAAACCGGAGGTTCTCGAATTAACGAATATGTACTCGTAATAAAGACAAATGTTTAATGTTTAAATTCAACAGTATAGATATGACTTGAAATTTGCAAGTCATCGTTAACATTTGTATTATTTTTAACTAAATGTAGGATAGCAACAGATTTAATAAAATTTCGTAAGTGAAACGGTGGTGGTAATTTTGTTGCGCACTTATTCATTTTAAGTTATCGCTATCTTCTTTCAAAGAATCTAAATAAAGAGAGAAAACACTTTTAGTGCTGTCACATTAGACCGTACACGAAATTTCTACAGACGTTTAATCTATCACTCGGAAAACGATGATTAAAAACATCACAATTTGACATGTCCGGACTAATCTGACATGTCTGAAACGTTCCATTTATTTTGTTTTCGTTTCATTTGAAAAAGATAGCATGCACCTAAAGTAAGTTCAGTTTGTGAACTGAGTTCACCAAAACTTGGAGAAATATAAAAAAGGGAAGGCTGTTTTTACGTTTATGTATAGATTTTTACGCTCTCACTTGAACTATTTAAATTTCGTTTAGATATTACTCTTTCGAAAATCAAAATTCAAAAAAATCTTTATTCGTTCAGTGTTCTCCGTGTTGGTCTGGCCTTCTTTGAAGAATAGGCGTTCCTGTCAGGCATCTCGTAAAAGGCAAGCATAGGCTTACCATCACTAGCACCGTGACATCTCACTAGGCGGTAGAGTTTCGCAGCAATTTGTCTGGATTGGTACCACCGCCATAACTATTCCTGTCGCCATAACTTCAGTGCTTGCCGTTGACGTGTTCCAGTTGGAGGTTAAGATCGTCGGTAAACTTATTTAGCTCTAGACCAAACATTCGGATCTCAACTTGCCAACGCACCATTTCCACCTTTGGTGTCTCTAAGCGGCGTAAATTTCTTACCATCAAGAAAACCGTCTACTTCTCTTCCTTCCAATACTATAAAAATAAGGAATTAAATAGTATTTTTGCATGATTCGTGAACAGGCAAAACAAAATTGTTTTGTGATGACTTTACCACTGATATGAGTGATCATCATCGTCTCTGTGGTCTAGCAGTACAGTTGTTAGACTTGACTGCATGAGGTCCCAGGTTCGGGCAAACAGCAAATCCCGGGTCGGGCAACAAAAAGAAAAATTGGATTTTCCACTTAGTATCTTCGGCTAGTCGTGGGTGCCCTGGTTGTGCCTCTGCCTACCTCTTCGGGGATATGGGCGTGAAGATACTTTATGAGTGATCATTTTTTTTAATGAAAACTGTGATAGGGGTAAAGTGCACTTAATGTAAAACAATCACCCATACACTTACAAAACTTTGCCCCCGCGCTTGGCGAACCTTGACAAATCATCACAAATATAACCTAATAAAACTTACGCGCCTGTTGATCCACATTTTTTGTTAGCAAAACTGAATTGCCACGTCCGATCGACGGGCCCGTAAGTTTTGTTCGTAAATGTATAGAGCATCTATCGTGGCTTGTGTAGTTTTGCGTGAGTTTGCGGCCGACACTGCCAAGTGTGAGAGATGTGGCAAGCGTTATAAGAAACATCCACACGTTCGAGTGTTTGGTATCGCTAAACATTTTGAGTTAATGGCAAACTGCAAACGTGATAACAGCACATCACAAAAAGTTTGTTGCCGATACGATGCCGCCCCTTTAGAAGTCTAAACTTCTCTTTGAAATCTAAACAAGAGCTAAGAGCTTTTTAAATGTGATAGGATTATACACTTTGTTTTAAAAAAAAAACATGAAAGAATTGTGTTTTAATAAATTGGACGTTTAAACAAAAACGGTGATAAGACTGCCAATGTATAACGCAATTTTTTTAAGCTTCGAAAATATAAATTTTACATAACTGTCATCTGATTGTTAATTTGTATTTAACTCTGTTTATGTTTAGAAGAAGATTTGTACTGATTATATTACAAAAGAACTACTACTCCTGGCTTACAATTATTGTTTATGAAAAAATTGAATTTTTTAAAAATATAAAATTGCAACAATCAATTCCATCATCTCAGCAACAAGTACGCAGTAATCCTCAGTAGCTCAAATGGTTAGAGCATTCGTTGGCTTGACACGAAAGTTGACAGATTCAAATCCTGTCGGGGGCGAAATTTTTTTTTCCTTAAAATTTATAGAAATTTAACCCAAGCAAGTGCTTAAATAAAAATGTGCACCTTGAAGTACGCAAACTTTTTCAATTCGACATAATGCTATTATTAGTTAAAACTGGATAACTCTTCTCGGGTCTTTTGGTAAATAAATATCTCACAAATCTATCTGAGCCGTAAATTGGCCGCAAATGGGCAAATACTGATGACGTCACAGTGCACCCATCAACCAGCAGACGTTTTCTACGCGGCGTGCCAAACGTCAGTGCGACGCTGGGCTGGATCCACGAGCGTTGCACTTGTTTAGGCACGCGCACGGTGTGGTGCATGACCCCACTGGAATGTACCACGTGCACCAACCGTCGGAATGCGCAATTGTTTACTCTTTCATTTTTTCTCATTCCACCACAAACAATACCATTTCGTACTATTTCGTAATGAATTCTATTTAAGTAGGCTTTTAATGCGTACATGCGTTTTGTACACGTTTTTGTTGATGCATAACATACTTTTTTGTTTTGTGTTTTATTACTCGCTGGTAGGTTGTTTTTCGCTCGTATTTTTATGTAACTAAGATTACATCCAAGTATCTAAGATCTTTTAATATTTTAAGTAGATCCTTAGACATCCAGGTTAATTAATTTATAAAGGTTGGTACGTATTCAATGAATGAATGATTATTTCTTTGTTTGTGTAATAAGTACTCAGAAAAAGACTTTTCTGAGTGCTTATTCATTTGATATTTTTTTTTATACAAGAGGAGACAAACGAGCAAGTGGGTCACCTGATGGAAAGTGATCACCGCCGCCCACGGACATCCGTAACAGCAGGAGTATCACAGATGAGTTGCCGACCTTTAAGGAATGAGTACGTTTTTGTCTTGAAGGTCCCTAAGTCATAACTGTTTAGGAAAACCCCCCTTGGTAACTGATTCCGCAAAGGTGTTGTAAGAGGTAAAATACGTTTTCGGAATCGCACAGTTGTAGATCGCCATGCATCAAGATGATGGGCATGATACTTTAATCTCTGTCGCGAAGTCCGAAGGTAGAAATCAGCGGCAGGAATTAAACCAAACAACTCCTCAGAACTTTCCCCTTTATAGCTGCGGTAGAAATCATTGAGGGACCCAACGTTTCTACGCAGCGCCAAGGAATCAAGCCGATCGATAATTGTCCGGTTATTGACAATTCGAGTAGCTCTACGCTGAATGCGGTCAAACGGAAGGAGCTGGTACTGTGGAGCCCCTGCCCAGAGTTGAGAACAGTACTCCATATGAGGCTGAATTTGCGCTTTGTATAGTTGTAAGCGATGGGTCGGTTTGAAATTTTTTTACAATCTATTTTAGCCTTTTCCTGCATATGACTAAGTAATTGAACATCACTCGAAATGTTAACGCCAAGTACACTAATACAGGCTGTGGCAGTTTAGTGTGGTTCTCAAATCGAGAAGATGCGACGAAGGGAGGCTTTTTAGCGGAAAACGCGCAAACTTGTGTGTTGCTAGGGTTAAATTGCACCGGATTTTGCTGGCCCCAAAACGAAATTTCAGACAGAAGATTGTCGGCTTCAGACACAAGTTGTAACCGGCTCTCGATATATGTTATGCCGGCCAAAGTATAAGGCTTCCCTAGTAGTTTCGTCTGTATAGCAATGTGTGTTACTAATTTGCAACATGCAGACGAAACAGAGTAGGAGAAATCACACAGCCTTGGGGAACACCAGCATTGACAAGCTTGGACTCCGAGCACATGCCGTCAACAACGACCTTGATGCTGCACTCCGTCAAAAATCTAGTGACCCATCTGCATAATTTCTCAGGAAGTCCGTAAAAAGGAAGCTTCGATAGAAGCGCCTTGTGCCATACCCGATCAAAGGCTTTCGCTATGTCCAAACTAACAGCCAATGCTCTTCCCTTGCTTTCGACTGCTTGCGCCCATCGGTGTGTTAAGTAAACTAAAAGATGACCAGCTGAACGACCACTCTTGGTACCTTAAGAACTGGCAGTTTGTTATGGATAAACCTTAAACCTTACCTTAACTATATAACTTAGTCGCTCGTTGATGGAGCTCGGGTTTTTTTCGGAATTTTCACAAAAGACACATTTAAATGTGATGTATGCACTATACATTAAGCGCATGGATTTTTATTGATTATTAATTCCAAATTATATATTATCTTACTGAGACAAACAGACGAATTTCTAAATTAAGTTTAAATTTGTTGACTTTCCGTTACACTAATTATATTTTTTTCTTTCTAACTTTAGCACTTTATTAGTGCAGATTTTATATTATATTTTAAGTCTTTTTCCAAGGTATTGGTTGTCGACATTTTAGTTGCAATTTTACAATTTCGTTCTTGCCAACGGCAGCTGCACTGATAGTATTAAATGCAATTTCTATTTGGTAAGCTACTTGCATTACCAGTTTTTTTTAACTTGTAATTCAGAATGTATGATTATGCATCATCGGGCGAGTGGTTAATGTGCTGAAAAAATGCGGTTTTAGCTCATTGACGGAGCTTGGGTTCAATCTTAACAAAAGGAGACATTTATCTAATGGTTATTGGTCTACAGTCGCAACTTCAACCGATGTTTGTTCCATTAACTATAATATTTCTGGTCATCTTGTCCAGATCACTAGTAATGAGCAAGGCAAGACCAAGGTAATCCTGATGTTGGCCTGAGTCTTTCTCTTGGTCTATTTTAGCCTTAATCTTACTCTTGCAAAATCGCAAATGTGCTCAACCCCTATAAATAATTCCCACTTTTACGCAGAGTATATCGGGTAGGAAGTTCTTAGATGTTAGAATTCTTTTGGTCACAACACTAAAAGTGGTTCAGGGAGGTAAGTTTCTCATTAACTTAATCAAATCAGGTCATCATACATTCATTATTGTCAGGTAGGTAGGGTAGGGTAAATTTTCTTACTTTGTCAAGAGAGGGGAAATTGTGACGAAAATATTACTAAAATGTATGAAAATATGACTTATTTATTTGCCGAAATACTCGTGTGTGCTCTAAGTTATTACAAATTACTTAAGCATAGTGCATACTAACAATTATTATTTCACCACATTGTTGTATGCAATAATGTGTAATAATTTATTTATATATGATTGTTGAATAATTTATTTATTTTTACACTTTTATCTATTGAATTAAATAATATTTAATTTGATTATTCTTTAACGACTCTACCATAAACTATTTATCCAAATAGAACTTTTTAGTGCAAGAAACAATAATATAAACGACTACGTGTCAGTAATAATCAAGTAAATTTATAAATAAAACTATAAGTTATTTGTATTAACGTATTTTATTTGCGTGCAATAAAGTGTTCGTTCATACATTCAAATAAAATCACATAAGTAGTGATGCGATCCCATGGTTTGTGTTTCTGTAGATCACAATCAACAGCTGAGGAGTAGACAAACTGAATGTTAA